>OVBX01003514.1:0-16706 GCA_900406325.1 Erucastrum elatum | reverse complement strand
TCGATACAAGGTTACAAAATGAAGTAAGAAATATTGTAGAGTTTATCTATGATTAATCGTAATGGCCTTCCTTCTTCTAATCTTCGAAGTCTTCCTTAAATAGTGTTGAATTTCCTCTTGATTATCTTTAACATATCTCCGTAATCTTCTCCTCTTTTTGAGGAACTTGTAACTGCTCCCTGTTGACCGGGTCCTCCGCTCTTTCTGTTTATGATATGAGCCTCCTCTTCGACGCAGTCTCCGGAGGTTATGATCAGCTTCCTGTCTTTGGCTCCGTGTCGAGCTCCAGCTGAGGTCGTTGATACGTATTGGGCTTTATCTTAGCCCAGAGCTCATTTAGGTTCCGTAACAAGCTAATGGGCCATATTCGGGCCCAACAGAAGACACCATCGAGGCTATGTAGGCAATCAAAATAAAGTTTTGGTAGTGTATACCATATGATTCAGAAACTGTTTTTGTTTTTTTTTATACTTGAAATATTCTCTTTGAGGGGTTTCATAAACTAGTTTTTTATTTGTGATTACAGCTGAGTGTATCTGTTTTTTTATTTGCTCTTTGTAAATCTATATCCACATCCATGATTCATGTTTTTGTGTCTTGTTTTCTGTATAATATTTAAAGAAGTAATGGAGATGGAGCATGATCTTGTTGAGATACATAAGCATATTATTTTTGAATTTTGTTTTTGGAAGTGAGTACTGATGAGTAGGAAGAATATGTGATTGGCTTGTGTTCAGATTTTGAAGATCAACGAGGTTGGTGAGTTGTTTGAAGAAGTAAAGGGACTCTGAACAAGAACATGGTTTGTGCGATCATATGATTACATATTTATAAGGCTTTATAAAAGTTGCAGAGTTAGCTTTTTAATACCTTATTCTCTTTCATCTTCTTCAGACATCTCTTATACTAAAACAATTGTATATATCTCTTATGAGTTGCATAGTTGAAGAGATTAGTTGGTCATGTAAGTGATTTTGGTTGCAATCGCTTCTTTTACAAAAGAGTGAGATATGGAGAAATCTTATACAAGTACAAACTGTGTTGGAGCTAGATTCAAATGATTTACAAAGTTTTATAAATCAGTTTATAAATATTTATAAATAACTTAAAAATTCCAATAGATATTTTATAAAGTATTATAAATCAATTTATAAACCCTTATGAACACGTGCAAGCTTTGTAAAGAGAATATGATACATGCCAGATTCTGAGGAAAATGTGAACAGCAACCAAGACTCCACCGCTTCAGAAATTTTACATACCCTTATAATTTGTTTTATAATCCTTTATAATGGTGTATAAAACTTTATAAATTATTTTTATAAACCCTTATAAATTATTTACATACTCTTATAAATCCTTATAAATTATTATACAAACCATTATAAATTGTTTTATAAGGCTTTTTAGATGGTTATGGACCCTTTTAATTGATATATAAACATATACAACTTTTATAATATCTTTTATAAATTAAATATAAACTTTCATAAAGTTTTTATAAACCCTTATTAATAATATACATATCCTTTATAAATTATTTATAAACTTTCATAACTTTCTTATAAATATTTATAAATATTTTATAGATTTTATAACTTGTTTTATATGCTTTTATTAATGGTTTATATACTCTTAAAAATAATTTTACATACCCTTATAAACCTTTGTAAAGAGATGATGATACATGACAGATTCTGAGGCATATGTTGACAGCAAGCAATGCACCACCGCTTCAAAAATTCCACATACCCTTATAAATGGTTATTTAATCCTTTATGATGATGTATAAACTTTATAAATTAGTTTTATAAACCTTTATAAATTATTTACATACCCTTATAAACTCTTATAAATTATTATACAAACCATTATAAATTGTTTTATAAGGCTTTCTAAATTGTTATGGACTCTTTTAGTTGATTTTATAAACCTATACAAATTTTATAATACCCCTTATAAATTGAATGTAAGCTTTCATAACGTTTTTATAAACTTTTATAAATTGCTTTTATAAAATTCAAAAGTTAAAGTTAGTGTAGTTGGAAAGTAATTTACTAAGGTTTATAATGTTAGAGTCAGATTTTCCTAAGATGATAAGATTTAAGAATAATTGAGTTATTTAAGCAAATCATGTTTGAGTTATTTGACTTTCTTGTATATCGGCACTATTTGTGTTTTATTTTCTTCACAGGACAATTTTGTTGTCATAAAGAATTTTTGCATTAAAAACTTCATTGGTTGATCTGAGAAAGTTCTGACTGCAAAACATGACAGAATAAATTTCTTAAGCTAACAAATTTATATTACTTCATAAAACACTGATTTGAACATAGTATTATTGACTAGAAAAATCTTATCAACATAATAAGCTAAATGATAAGTTATACAATTTAAAAATCTTTAACTAAGAAAAATATTCATGTATTACAACTAGCATCCTTGTTAAAATCTAATACAAGATTTTTTTTTTACCTTTATAAACCTTTATAAATAGTCTAAGTGATCTTTTATGTTTTATAAATCTTTTGATAGATATATCTTTTTCAAATATTACTTTATAAAAGCTCACAAATTGTTCTGATGTATCACAATATCATAAACCCTAGATTTATTAGTGGTTAAAACTTTTTTTGCTGTAAGTTAACTATTGAACACTCTTCCCTCTTAAATTTCATCTCCTAAGTCACTATCCTAAATCACTATCTAAACTCATAAATCACTATCTTTAATCACTACCACTATACAACATAACCTATAACCACTGTTATCTTTAGAGAAACAATGATGTCTTCATCAGGATTCATCATCAGCTTAATCCATCTAAGCAAAGAGATGACCAACACAATTTCATATTAAAAAATTTGCATCAAAATCACTGTGCAGAAATTTGAAAAACATATAAGAACTTCTCTGATCTGAGAAATTTCTCAAAAAAAAACAAAACGAAGAGAAAGAGGAGAAAGTAACGAGATATAAGAAAACACCAAAACTTTTCATCTCTCTTTCCTTCTTTTCACTAGAGAACGAAACATTCAATGAAATGCTGAGACAAGAGGGATCAAATCATATCTTCTTCCTCCATAGGCAATCAACGGAGATCTATAGAGCGGTCCATTGAAATTGAGATGCTGGATCCAACCTTCCAAGCACTGTTTGTGGAACACGTGTCTTCAATCCAGCTTCCTCACCTCTTCTCCCCCCTTGAGCGTAGACAAACAACGATGCAATCTGATGCGGTGGCGTTGTCGTCTTCGGTGTAGCGGTACGAGAAGAGTCGGAGTTTGAGCTGGTCGGCAAGCACGGCGAGTGATATATGGTGTTTTACACATCATTGTATATATGTTTTCTAATTGGTTTTCAAGTCTTTATCGAGTCTTTCTAGTCTTTTTCGAGTCATTACAGGTTTAGAGTTGCACTAGATGAGATATGGACCAGTAAGAGCAAAAGAGGCAGAAAACAATGCAGTTTGGTGATTTTCACGCACAGACTGTTCCAAGTGCATGTTCCAGCGGAATATATTTTTAAAGAAAATATCATATCTCGGGATTTGTCCTAATTACCTCATATTTTCTCCCAGCCGCCTGTGGCTTCACATATTATCTTTTTTCTATTTTTCTTAGACATTCTACGCTTCTTTTCATACAAGAAACCATTAAAGACTTTAGGATTTGAGGATTTTGCTCATTGTAAAGGGAGAAGGCTCCATTTCTCTCGCCATAGAGAAGATTACCCTGAACCCTCTTTCTATCTCTTTTATTAACATGCAGTATTATTCATATTTGATCTCTTTGTTTTCTCTTGTTATGATTGAGTAGTCGATCTAGTTAGCCTAGGGTGTTAGGGTGTTAGATCGTGAGCTAAACATAGATAAGTATCCATTGATTGTCTTCATTCATAATTGATCTTATTGCTTGCATTAAACTGGCCATTCAATGCATTAACTTAGGTTTAATCTGTTCATTAATCGTGTAATAGGTTGCTAGACATGTTATGAATGAGCATTGCATCCCTAATCAGCGAAAGTAGATATTATGGTGTTTTGTGAACTGATCGGATCTGCTCTTAATGTTTGTCATCGCATCTCAGTCCAAACGACAGTTTAGGTGCTGAGATCAATTGACAAAGGGTGAAACACCACGACAGTGGATTGATCTAGCATTGTATTCCGAGTTCTAGACTGGTTCATTAATTAAACTTGAATAATTGTTTGGCTCATGATTGTAAGCATCCGTTGAACCCTAGGTTAGCTTCTCATTAATCTGAAAACTTAAAACCAATTTGTAACTTGCTTTTTACATTACTTAAAACCTTCAAATCCCCCATATTGTTTTAGCTAGATTTTCATCCCATATAAATAAAGTGTAATAGTTGGTCTCTGTGGATTCGATAGTGCTACATCGACATACCATTCGATTGTGGTAGTGTGCACATTAGGTTAATTGGTGTGCGTATACACGAATATCAATTTGGCGCCATTGCCTGGGACCATCTTTTTTACCTTTATTTTTTGGTTATTTATTTAGTTTAAGACCTCTAACTTGCTATTTTCTCTTTGTTGCAGGAGATCGCTAGGTTTAGAAAGAAAGTACAGACAACAGTCAAGGCCAACCAACACCACTATGGGTGATTACGGCCATCAGGATGATCTCGCTGCTGCAATGGCACTGATGCAACAACAAATGCAGCAAATGCAGCAGACCATACAAGCTCAACAAGTAGCTGCAGAACAAGCTGCTCAACAGGCTGCTCTCGCGCAGCAAGAACAGGTGGCGTAGACTGTTCTTATCGGGCAGAGAAACCTTCTGCGTAACCTTCCTACTACGCGCTCTGCCATTGTTCCTCCACTCTGTACCAATCTAGACTTCGATCAAGCCTGATTTGATTGGTTTAGTGCAGAGAAAGGTGTTCTCTGGTTTCTCTGCAGAAATTCCAATGGAGCATATTGAGAGCTTCGAGAGAGTCTGCAACTTTTCTCGCGCGAATGGTGTTCCACTAGACTACATCAAGTGCATGCTATTCCCACTCTCTCTTGATGGAAAAGCTGCATGGTGGCTGAACTCACTCCCTACAGGTTCTCTCACTTCATGGGAACATGTCCGATCAGCGTTTCTGAGCTACTTCTACACTAAGTCGAGAACTGCAGCATTGAGGAACAAGATCACCTCATTCAGACAGCTCTTTGATAAGCCTTTTTGTGATGCATGAGAGCCTTTCAATATGTATCGCATATAGTGCCCTCACCATGGATTTGATGATGATTACCTCTTGGGCATTTTCTATGATGGAGTAGACTAGAAATACCGAAGTTTTATGAACTCTGCGACCAATGGAAACTTCATGACTCATACCACTGATGGAGCTTTTGAGTTGATTGAGAACATGGCTGCCAGTTCTGCCAATGAGAACAATGAGAGCGATCGCTCCAAGATACTGAACAGTGGTGAAACCCATAAGATTGATGAGCTGACATCCAAGATTAATCATTTACTGAGGAACAATCAACAAGAGGTTAGCTACACCAACAAAACAAGGTATGTACAAAACAACCAGGCACAAGGATCTGGATATCAGCAAGGCTTCCCGTAGAACTTCCAGGGTAAAACCTTTGTTTTCAGCCAGAAAGAGAACCGGTTCGTCACTTAGGATCAGAATTTGAACCAGCAACAGTCGCTGAACAACCAGCAACAGTCGCTGAACAACCAGCAGACCGCTCCAACGACTGTTCCCCCAGATGAGCTGAAAAATCTCAACACTATGATGCAGCAGATGCTCCAGAGCCAGAAACTTCAGGTCAAGGCACTGAATCAGGTTACCACAGACATCAACACCAGGATGGACAGCATGTTCACCGAGCTGAGTACAATATATGATGCTGTGAGCAACCACATAAAGAGAATTGATGATCAGCTTGCTCAAACTTCTGAAACTGTTAAGCGGCAGCAAGAAACCATTCGTGGAAAGAGTGTGATACACTGTAATGCAACAGAGCTGAGATGTGAGAAAGCTAAGGGAAGGAACATAGAGCTGCTGTTCACTGAGACTGCTTCAGGCACAGAAGAGAGAACAGAGCAGCATGCTAGTTCAGAAGTGATTGTTCTTGACGAATGTGCTGAGACTCCACCAGTGTGAGTCTATGTTCTTAAGGTTCCCTATCCAATTCCATCTAGACATCTGATGGATCCCATTAGGGCAGAACAACTGACTGGCTTTAACAAGATGGTGAGAAAGCTTCCTAGAGAGCTTGCATTTGAAGATGCTTCCATTGCATATGTTTTTCAAACATTGCAGAGAGACTCAAGGAGGGATTAAAGCCCTCTATACCAAAGCACTGTCTACAACCCCACTGAAGGTATTGCCTAAAGTTGATGATCCTGAAAAGTTTTTTTTCCGTGTTCCATTGCTGGAGTAGAATTTAAGGATGTTCTTTGTGACTCCGGATCATTTGTAAATCTTGTCTCAAAGGCGATTGTAGACAAGTTGGGCATTATTGATATTGAGCCTTCTCAGGTGAAGCTGACGTTTGCAAACTCCACAGAAATCCCTTATGGCACCATTCGTAACCTTCCTGTCCAAGTAGGGGATTGTATGCTTCATGCTGAATTTCAGGTTGTTGAGATGAAAAAGAAACATGAGATGCCTTTGATCTTTGGAAGGTCATTTATGGCTATAGTGGGAGCCATCGTCTACATGCCTAATAAGAGAGTATCCTTTTCCAACATCAACATGAAGGTTTTCTACAAAGGTTGTCTCAACCAGATCACAAATTCGATACACCTCCAGTATCTCAGTGGATAGTGGAGAGCAGCTGGAATTTTTTCCTAAGAAAGAGTTTGGTGAAAAGGGTGATATCAAAGAAGTCTTGGATGGAGATCCTCACACTGGTACCAAGAAACTAAGTGGAAATGCAAACGTGAATGCAAACCTGAAAAGTTTGTTTTTCCATGTTCCATTGCTGGAGTAGAATTTAAGGATGTTCTTTGTGACTCCGGATCGATTGTAAATCTTGTCTCAAAGGCGATTGTAGACAAGTTGGGCATTATTAATATTGAGCCTTCTCAGGTGAAGCTGACGTTTGCAAACTCCTCAGAAATTTCTTATGGCACCATTCGCAACCTTTCTGTCCAAGTAGGGGATTGTATGCTTCATGCTGAATTTCAGGTTGTTGAGATGAAAAAGAAACATGAGATGCCTTAGATCTTTGGAAGGTCATTAATGGCTACAGTGGGAGCAATGGTCGACATGCCTAATAAGAGAGTATCATTTTCCAACATCAATAAGAAGGTTTTCTACAAAGGTTGTCTCAACCAGATCACAAATTCGATACACCTCTAGCATCTCAGTGGATAGTGGAGAGCAGCTGGAAATTTTTTCTAAGAAAGAGTTTGGTGAAATGGGTGAGATCAAAGAAGTCTTGGATGGAGATCCTCACACTGGTACCAAGAAACTAAGTGGGAATGCAAATGTGAAGGAAAATGTCCAGAGGAAAAGGATCAAGGGTGATCCTACGATGACTTTGATACCTTGTTTGTGTGATGAGAAATCCACTGAGTATGAGGTAAAGTGCAAAGGTACCTCTAAACCTTTATCTAAAGTCAGAGTTATCCTCAATGATGAGTTGAAAGGGAAAAGAGAAGCTGCTGTGAAAGGATTGTTGAGCAGAGTTTTGAAGCTGAACATGTCTGATTGTGGAGCTTGTCATAGAACAAGCCCTCATGCTCAACCAGACTGATCCATGTCACCAAGTCAAGCTAGTGACTTAAACCAAGCGCTTGGTAGGAGGCAACCCACTGGTATGTGTAAATATAACTTGGTTTGTTTTTGTTTTGCTTATTTTTGTTTTAGTTATTGAGTCTCAGGGTATAAAGCAAGAAAATCTGAGATACTGCAGCGGAACATTTTGGCACATGTTCTACCCGACTATTCCAGAAACAGAACACCTAGGATATGTCGGAGCACCAGTTCCAGGTAAGTATCTCAACAAAAAAAATGTTTATTTTTGTTTCACCTTCTCTCTGATTTATTTTCACACCAAGACGTTGTGAAGTAAGTCTGGGGGAGGGTTTTCGTCGTTTACTAACTCGTTTCTTTCTTTTGTTTATCTTTTGAGTAATTTTGAGTCAGTTTTTAAGATCGAGTCAGTCAAAATTTTGTGGGAATTGGGACCTTATTCTGTGTTGATCACTAACCACCTCGTGCTTTAGTTATCTTATTCAGTGACCTTAGCAGTGGCGAAAGACACACATGTGGACCTGGAACACCCTGACATTATCTCACTTGATTCTCCAGAAGTTCTCAGCCGATCAGGTTACACTGGGTAGACTTAACTCCACCTAACTTGAACCTAATCTTGACTGAAATTCTTAATTTTATGGGCACTAGATCAGGGAAACGAGACATACACTCATGACTTCTTATCCTTTATATCCATCTTTTGTTGTTCCTAAGTGGCTAGCTCATCTTTAGCTAGTTCCCACCCTGCACCTTAGCCTTTATTCCACCTTCATGCATTTGTTTTTCAGTGTTATATGTGCAGATATGTGCAAAAAGGTCGGATAGGAAAGGATCGACGCAGCCTCTTACTCGTTACTGCTGCAGGAATTCAGTCAGAAGGAGAATAAGCAGATTAAGAGAATAGTCGCTCCCTGACCAAACACATGCGAAAGAACATGAGTGGAGAACCAGAATGGTGCGAATCAAAACCATCAGTGGTATCCTTAACATCACATGTTACCTCCTTCTTCGTCAACTCACCATCTATTTTTGTACTTGTAAAAAGAAAAAAAAATCTATATTTTGTTTTATTTAGTATTTGGTGATGGTGAAGGAGAAGAATTCAGGAAACATGAGCCACTGGGAAGGTTGAGCAGAAGAGTGGTATTAATATGAAGGGATGAGGAGCATAGAGATGAGCGGAGCAGTCTGATGACTGATCCAGAGTAGAACAATCATTCCAGAGAAAGCAAAAACGAGTAGAGGCTGTGGACATCAATGGATCCGTCATCTCTTGCAGTTTTGCGCGATATCATGCATCCACCTCAAAAATTGGTAACCTCTAAACACTTGAAACTCCATCGCTGAAACACTGAAATAGCCTGTTTAATACCTAGCCCGTCTACCCTGAATAGTGCCTGTCATGAGAAGCTCACGCAACTCTTAAATGAATATAGGGAGTTCTGTCACGATAGTGTTGCTTTCAGGTTTGAGATGTAGAGTATGGCGCAGATTTTGGAACAGCAGTCAGTGGGGTTATGGTAAGGGTGTGTTGTCCTAGTTACTGCTTTTATGGTTTAGAGATTCGTGGTTAAGGTATGGTTGCTAAGAATAAGAGCGTTCCCACACTTTCAAACTTTTTTTCCTGATCTTGATACTTGGTCTTGTTCGTGGACAAACAAGGATTTAAGTCTGGGGGAATTGATATATGGTGTTTTACACATCATTATATATATTTTTTCTAATTGGTTTTCAAGTCTTTATCGAGTCTTTTTAGTCCTTTTCGAGTAATTACAGGTTTAGAGTTGTACTCGATGGGATATGGACCAGTAGGACAAAAGAGGCAAAAAACAATGCAGTTTGGTGATTTTCACGGAGAACAGTCTGATGACTGTTTCAAGTGCATGTTCCAGCGGCAGAATTTTTTTAAGGAAAATATCATATCTCCAGATTTGCCCTAATTACTTCATATTTTCTCCCAGCTGCCTGTGGCTTTCATATGTTATCTTTTTTCTATTTTTCTTAGACATTCTATGCTTCTTTTCACATAAGAAACCATTAAAGACTTTAGGATTTGAGGATTTTGCTCATTGTAAAGGGAGAAGGCTCCATCTCTCTCGCCATAGAGAAGATTACCATGAACCCTCTTTCTATCTCTTTTATTAGCATGCAGTATTATTCAGATTTGATCTCTGTGTTTTCTCTTGTTATGATTGAGTAGTCGATCTTGTTAGCCTAGGGTGTTAGGGTGTTAGATCGTGAGCTAAACATAGATAAGTATCCATTGATTGTCTTCATTCATAACTGATCTTATTGCTTGCATTAAACTGGCTATTCAATGCATGAACTTAGGTTTAATCTATTCATTAATCATGTAATAGGTTGCTAGACATGTTATGAATGAGCATTGCATCCATAATCAGTGAAAGTAGATATTAGGGTGTTTTCTGAACTGATCGGATCTGCTCTTAATGTTTGTCGTCGCATCTCAGTCCAAACGATTGTTTAGGTGCTGAGATCGATTGACAAAAGGTGAAACACCACGACAGTGGGTTGATCTAGCATTATATTCCGAATTCTAGACTGGTTTATTAATTAAACTTGAATAATTGTTTGGCTCATGATTGTAAGCATCCGTTGAACCCTAGGTTAGCTTCTCATTAATCTGAAAACTTAAAACCAATTTGTTACTTGCTTTTTACGTTGCTTAAAACCTTCGAATCTCCCATATTGTTTTAGCTAGATTTTGATCCCATATAAATAAAGTGTAATAGTTGGTCTCTGTAGATTCGATCCTAAAGTGCTACATCGACATATCATTCGATTGTGGTAGTGTGCACATTAGGTTAATTGATGTGCGTGTACACGAATATCAGCGAGATTCGCGAGTCCTCTCGAGTAAACGGAGAAAGAGGAGGCATCATCGACGGCGGATTTCGAAACGACGGAGACGCGGAGAGATGATCTCAAATCGAAAAGAGAGAAGAAGAATCAACGATGGAGAAGAAGCTAAGGTAGAGGTAGTATTGTCTTTTGCTCTTTAATGAAAATTATATTGAAAGTGAAAAGTGAAAAGTGGTACCCAACAAAGTGTAGTTGTGAAATTTTTCCTTTTTAGTATCATGTTCATCATTAAATACTCTCTCAAAATACTATCAAATAAAGTTTTAAAATTCTATTTTGGTTATGACTTAAAAATATGATATAAATTTCTTTTGCTTATGACTTTCTTATAAAAGAGGAAAACAACTATCATATATTCTTTTACAGTTTTAGGATTAAAAAATAAATTAATATTACATAGTCTTTCACAATTATATTTTAGAATTTAGAAAAATACAATTTCTATTAAATAATATTTCCAGTTATATTAACTATTTTAAAAAGTTTCCATTTTCAAAATTCGTTTACTGTCAATATAAATAATATTTTTACATTTTCTTGTTAATTAGATTATTGTTAGTATCATGCTTATCATTAATTTGCTAAGTAAAAATTACTATTATAGAGTTACTCTATTTTAAAATAAAAAATTAGGTGAACCATTGGAGATGGTCTTAGTATAATAGATAAAATGTTTTCGGTTAGTAATGAGAACTAAATGATATGCTTAATGACTTTCAAGTGAATGTTCATTCTTTTAAATATCACACATGAATGAGAAGTAATGACTTATATTTTAATATAATAGATTAGTCTAGTTTGCTATGCCATAGTAGTCTACGGGTTGTTATTAAAAATGAGAGGGTGTTAAGTTATGATTTATTTGGTTGTATATAATATATTACGTTTTAATGGAAAAGGTCCAAACCTTGTTTAAATATTTTGTTCAGAATGCTACCATTTTAATAGTATAAACTAGATTTTGATCCATATTTTGGAAGTGCAAGTATTTTGGGTTATAAGAAGTTGTATATGAATTAATATTTTATGCATGTTATATGCATGTGATCGTGTTATAAAGTTATATTATTTAAATAAGAAAATTTGTTTGAAATTATATAACTTTTATGAATTATTGATTTAGTTAATGTGAAATTTTGTAAGTACATTCTTATGCAACTCTCTCTTAGTCATGAAAATTTTACCCGAATCTAAAAATAAACTGGAACCGACATAGTTTGGTCTGATATCCCGGGAAAGCACCTCTTGGATTTTTTTTGGAGCTGGCCCGCGTGTGTTTTTTCAAGAACGGATATCCAAAGTACCAAAATGTTTTGTGGTTATTATGTATATTTAGGTATTTCATATATGTTTTCAGTATACAAATATTTCTTAAAGTTTCAAGTTAGACTTTTGGTTATAGTTTCAGGTAAAATTTCAAATTTTAAAAAATATATTTTGGGTATTCTGATTATACTTTGAATGTTTTTGGTTCCTTGAATAAGATTTCGAGTAAAATTTTGGTCTTTTGGGGCATTTAAATTTTAAGTAATTTTTAGATTTTAGGGTATTTTTTTTGTTCTTTTCGGCTTTTCAGGTACTTTGAATCTTTTTGGTACTGAATTCCCGAACCGAGATAGTTCCATTATTTACCCAAAGTACATGTATCTTACATGTATTTAAATTATGCATTTGAACTGACCCGGATCCAAAAGGAATCAATCCGAACCGAACAAAAAAATTTCAAATACCTAGTTGGATCCATATGTCAAAGACCCGAAGAACTCAGACCTAAACGGAGCCTATTTATACCTAACCCGAATACCTAAATATCCAAACTTAACTCTATAATTTATATTTTTGTGCATTTTATGATAGTTACATTTGTTCAGTTAGTGAGATTTAAAGTTTATTTGGAAGATTTTTGAATTGTTTAATAAGAGATGTGACAGGCCTAATTATGATATTTATGTCATGACAACAGCGAACTCATTACAAGCTTCCATAACCCGAAAGGAATGCTCAAAACTCGCAAACTAATGAATCAGCAATGAGATTTACTACAAGACTCACCTTAGAATTCACAGTAGCCAAGTTGGGATAGGCCTTTTTTCTCCTCTGAAGAAGCAAGAGACGGAGGGACAACCTTGAGGCCTCGACCGAGGCAAACGAGATCATCTCGGATCATGAACAGAGGACCATCACCCTCATGAGCAAATCTCCACCGCTTTAATCGTCGGGCACCGAGCTTGTTATGAGATGGCTTTGATGTGACAGCTTTGGCCAATCAAAGTCACTTTTTGGAGCAACATAGTCATCCTGTGAGCCAGAGCTCAAAGAAACATGTGACTTTTATGCGGTAACAGTATTATGCTCCTCTGAATCCGGGATAGAGACTTAAGGAGACTACTCCACAGCACCACTCTCTGTCGACAATCTAGCAATTCGAAACGACGGCCTCCTAGACTATCGTATTTCTGTGACAGGATGAGTCACATATCATACTTTTCGTTATCTAATTGTTAATTTTCCATATTCTTGGATTTATCTTTTCCTAGTTAGTCTAATATTCCCTTTGATTTTACTATATATTGTAGCCTTACGGCAAGTTTTATTCTCAATCAATAATAAAACTATTTTCTTCAAACCTATTCTCTCTCAAGTTACATCACTTAAGTTCGTACAAGAGCTCCGCACACAAACTCTTTCTTTCGAGTTGATCCTTCTTCATCCATAATCATCTCCTAGGCCTTTGTTTACCTATTCTTCAAATCCACATTAAGATTTCTAGTTTGGGATCTATCCTATCATGTTTCCCGTCTCATTTCCAATCTACCGGAAGATGATGGATGTGTGGAGAAGATCGCATCAGCCTCAGATGCTAAAGACGACTTGATGCACCTTGAGCAGGTCCCCGGATCGCCAGAGCTATGCTCTCTCCACGAGGAAGCATGAACGCATGTCGAATGCGAGCTCGGTCAAAATAAGACCAGTGAGGATGACCTCGTCGGAGAACATCGATCAGTCCTCAGAGCTCGTCAGACATAGGAGAGCTTAGCGAATAAACTAAAATAGGAAAAAAAATCAAAATTATTAACATATTATCTAACTGGGAAGAACCAACCAGAGAGGTAATTGAGTAATAAGAATTTAACTTATGTCCTCCCCCCGAAGCTTAGAAAATCAAAATGCCCCAAAGATGCTAGATTGACCTTGAGAACAAAAAAAAAATGTTCTTGCCATTTTTTGGCAATACGGCATTGCTTCTATTATATGAAGATCGGGGAGACATGACGAAATTTCTCGGGTTCTGGTTGTTCCACTTCATTAAGCAAAGATGGCAAATTCATCAAGACCAAACAACAACCCCCAGTGGCAGACCCAGGTTTTGTTTTAACCGGGGTCAAACCACGTACAAAAAGAGTAAAAATAATAAAATGGTGTCACAGTGGGCTTGAACACAGATTTTAGGGGGGTCAAAATCCTACCAAAACCACTTCTGCTGCTGAAATTTCACATTATATACATGCAATTTTATAATTTATCACATTTAAGGGATGTCAGCTGACACCCCATTTACCTTAGTGGGTCCGCCCTTCAGTGCTAGGAGATGCCTAAGAAAGTTTGGGCACATCCGGGTGAACGATAAACATAACTCTGCAAGCACTTCGAGAGCCGGCTCCCGAATCGGAAACGAAAGCCTATCTTCAAAGAAAGAGAGGTAGGCTCTGCAATCCGTCTCGAACAGTCTTGGGAGTCTCAAACGCCGAATCTAGGTCAAACTCGAAGGCGCGATAACCACTGTGTGTCTCATAAAAATTCTCGAGATGAACAGTTGTGGTAATCAGAAGGGGAAAAGAAAATAATTTAGCCATCCAAAAATGGATTCAACTATCAAATAGTCAAGAATCGCAAAGACAAGAAGATGAAGAAAGATGATATGAACCGAGCAGGCCCAGCTCAAAACATTAGTAGACCTTGTGCTATATAAAAAAACTCTCCTATGTTAATGGTTGACTTTGAAAAATTGGGCCCTTGATTTTTAAGAATTTCAAAATTTAGGATTCTAAAGCAATAAGAAATTTTGGTTAAAAAGTGGGGATCCTGTGCTGTTGCACCTTGGGCACTACCCCAAAGCCGGCACTGGAACCGAGAGGAAAAAAAAAGATCTCTTCGGTTATTAAAGTACCTAGACGACTTCAAACGGCCCTAAAGAAAGGTAATTATTAACTAGGGTTCGCCCTAGGGGAACGCATATAGCCCTAGAGCTTGGAGAAGCAAAAACGTGCGCGTATCTTATCAAACTAGAGATCGAATGCACTACCTCTTTTCCTTTCCTTGATCAAAAGAAAAGAGACTGGGGGACAAATGTTAGACCCAATTTTGGTCGACTCATATTTGGGCCGTATAAAAACGGGCCCGACAAGAATGGAAAGAGTTCTGGCCCAGAACCAAATAAGACGAGTTCAAACACGATGGGGTCAAAGTCCCGAAGATCTAGGAGGTCGTTGAGAAGATCTCGAGAAGAATCAACTATAAGAAGGAAGGATAGGCCAAGATAAAGACACACATGAAACCGTAGAAAGAGTGAGGTATACACATCGACCTCACCCTAAGCTCGTTAAGAGTTTGTTTTATACTCGATCTCTGTTGTAGCCTTAATCTTATTCCCTTATTGTATTCAACCTTCCTTAGTCAAAAAGTACATTTTTGTAAACCGGAATCTAGTTATATTGTTGTGTTACGAGGATATTGTTGTCCACATCTTTTTCTTTCCTAGTATTTACATTCAAACACTACCAAATACCTAGTGTGGGTTTTAAGATCCATAGTAAATATGATTTATTTATTTATCATAAAAAGATTTTAATTAGAAAGAATAATGATTATTTTGATTAATGTGTTCATGCCATTTTAATATGTAAAAAATGTAAAATAGATACTTGAGTACATACAAATATTTGTATACCGAATTCTCATCTCGTGCAAGCGCTTATCTTAACTTAGTTTACATTATTTTAAATTAAAAATAAAAACCAAAACTGGAAGAAATTTATTATTAACAATATTTTTGTAACTGTTTCAATGAAAACTTCTCATGAAAGTTATTTCAAGTATCTATACTATTAAAACAGAAACATTCTAAAAATCTATTTAAACAAGATTGTTGGACCTATTCATTTTTAATCTAATTAATAATAACTAACCAAATAATATAACTAAAATAAAGGATAACAACATAATTTGTGGGACCCTTGCATAAATTAAATTGATTGCTACTTTTTGTTTTATTTCTTAACTGATAGTTATTTTTAACTAAATATGGACCCGTGCGTTGCACGGATTTTGTTTAATGTTTTAATTTCATTGTATGATTTTGTATATATTGTGTGAAAATTATTCTAGATATAAGAATTCTTTTTCTCACAGAAGTTTTGGTTAGTATTCATATTTCAAAAATCATGGAGCATAAGTGAAGTGAGTTATTAGCAACTTTATACATAAGGTAAGAGGAAAAACTATTTTCAAAAATTCAAATCGAATTCAACGTTAAGAAATACAAAATAAAGTAAAATACAAAGAATTTAAAATTTGAATCAAGCAGATTGAGTTGATGACAACGTCATCCACTTTCTTAAGCTCTTAATTTAATGCATGTTTGTATTAATTTTATATATTATTCTTCTTGTTCAAACATATAATAATGCTTCCATGATAATTTAGTAATGTTCTGTGTTATCATTGTAAGATCTTAAATTTTTTTGTACATTCGTTAGCATTTATCTATTTTGGTTTGTATGATTTATTCATCTTTGAAATATCTCTAGTTCTTAGCTCTTTATATTTCTTTATTTTTTCCATAAAACAGAATTCTATTATAAATGTAAATTTCTCTATTGTATGATTATGCTATAGAGTTTCTATATTTTAAGGAAAAAAATGTAATGGAATGATATTTTCATCTCTTTATCTATAAACAAAAATATCATATTTCTATATTTTCCCCTAAAAATAAAAGAATTCTATTGCATAATCACACATTGGAGCGAATTCATCTTTATAATATAATTTCTCTATTCTAGAAGAGAATATAAATATTAAAATATAGG
>OVBX01003512.1:0-16709 GCA_900406325.1 Erucastrum elatum | reverse complement strand
TTTCCTTTTTGTGTTATCTTAACATAATTGATCACTTATCAATATGTTAAGTTTCCACGAGCTTGGAATTATCCAACACTTAAGCGTCCATTGTACAAAATGATTTTGCAATGAATAAAATTCACATTCATACAGAAAAAGGTCTAATCCGAGCTAGACTTTATGATCGCGTGCCCTGTTGGATTCACCGTGTCTTACAAAAGACTGTGAGTGGTGCTGCATGATATGAGCATGGGGAAGATCTTCTTGTGCATAATCTAGACCCATTTTCCCCGATATTTTAGTATGGGCTTTGACTAGGCTTATACTAGGCCCATTTATTGTAGATCCATATCAGCCCACTAGGGTTTCGAGAGTGAAGTACACACATCTACATAAAGCTCTAAACCTAATTCATTTCCATCGCCGTAAAACTCAAAGAAGACGAAACAACTTCACACAATCCAAAATGGGTCGTGTCATCAGAGCTCAACGTAAGGGAGCAGGTTCCGTCTTCAAGTCCCACACCCACCACCGCAAGGGCCCCGCCAAGTTCAGGAGCCTCGACTTCGGCGAGAGGAACGGTTACCTCAAGGGTGTCGTCACGGAGATCATCCACGATCCGGGTCGTGGTGCTCCGTTGGCCCGCGTATCCTTCCGTCATCCTTTCCGTTACAAGAAGCAGAAGGAGCTCTTTGTCGCCGCCGAGGGTATGTACACCGGACAGTTCTTGTACTGCGGTAAGAAGGCAACTCTCGTTGTCGGAAATGTTCTTCCTCTCAGATCTATCCCTGAGGGAGCTGTTGTCTGCAACGTCGAGCACCATGTCGGTGATCGTGGTGTGCTCGCTAGAGCTTCTGGAGATTACGCTATCGTGATTTCACACAACCCAGACAACGACACGACCAGGTTCGGTTTTTGGGTTATTGAAATGTTATGTCTTTTTGGTTTATATGATTGAAAGGTTAAGTCTTTTTGGTTTGTATGATTGAAAGGTTAAGTCTTTATGGTTGTAATGCGTTTGATTGGATTAGAAATGGATATAGAAATGACTGATTATCATTTGGTTGTCTTCTTAATTACAAGATTAAACTTGCTTAGTTATGTCTTTTTGGTTTGTAGTATTGAAAGGTTATGTCTTTTTGGTTGTAATGAATTGTTATATGATTGACTTTGGTTTCATTAGAAATGGTTCGTCGTTACATGGTTCTACTTGCTTTGTTTCTTGAGCTTTGGTTCTTACAGTTACAACTTGCATATTGGTTTTGAATAGGGTTAAGTTGCCATCTGGATCGAAGAAGATTGTCCCAAGTGGATGCAGGGCTATGATTGGTCAAGTTGCCGGAGGTGGAAGGACTGAGAAGCCAATGCTCAAGGCGGGTAACGCTTACCACAAGTACCGTGTGAAGAGGAACTGCTGGCCTAAGGTTCGTGGTGTGGCTATGAACCCTGTTGAGCATCCTCACGGAGGAGGTAACCATCAGCATATTGGTCACGCCAGTACCGTTCGTCGTGATGCACCCCCTGGGCAGAAGGTTGGTCTTATTGCTGCAAGGAGAACTGGTCGTCTCAGAGGTCAAGCTGCTGCTCTTGCTTCCAAGCAAGAATAAGGATGAGAGGCTTCAAGATGATGAAGTTATTTACTTTTGTTTTTGGGTTTTTGCTGAGACCTTGTTTTGAAACTTTAAGATTTGCTATAACGTTATTTGAGACCTTTCTCTATCAAGTAGAATCTATGTTTCCAGTGTTGAACCTTCGCGTTATAATGCATTTGAAAGTTAAGAGTCTTATGTTTGTGTGATCTCTCGTTCAAGAAAACTAAATCTCCATGCTTTGGAACTTATCACTTTTGTCCGAGAAGATATGGTTTTGAAATTAGCTTTTAAAATATTTTCTACTTCCTGGGTTTTCAAGTTGTTGTTGCTGGGCTCTTCATTTACTTATATGTATATGGGCTCTTTGAAATTTATGATGGGCTACTCTTGCCACTGGTATTATATATTCAACGACTTTTTTCTTTGGCAAAACATGAATCGGTCAATAGCTAGAACAGTTAACCTTTTCCCGCGTAGTGGATAGTACAATACTGAATACAGTCAACAGATTGATATACTCTATGGGCTGATTGGGTTGGTCTTGGAGGGACACAAAGTGCTACAGAATGAACTGACTATCATACTGCCAAATAGAATCAACAGATTGCTCTTAGAACATTTTTTTTTTCATTCTTAGCTTTTTTAGAGTAAATTTTTGGCTTCTTGAAATTAAACAGTAGCATTCGATGTAAAAAGATTTTGATTGAAAATTTGTTAAAAAACCATAGAAAAAGGTGAGAAAGAGTTTGAGAATCTCACTCAAAATTTTGGAGTTATACCAGATTTAAATTTTAACCATACTTTAGATTTTTGATCGAATCTTCTACGGTAGAAAAACACTATTGCAATTGGTATCATTGGTTATTTACTCTTTCTTGGGTGCAAACCAGCGATTCCCTTTTTGGGTCAAGTTCCCATTGGTCAAGATTTCTGAGATACTTTTCTTATTATTTTGCCCAAAAGAGTGAGTAGACTAGAAGTGGTCAGTGGGTCTACTACGCCACATGCTATTGTAGTCGCTGTTTAGGTATATTCAGACCATATACTTACCACACACGTACTGTATATCAAAAACTAATTAAAGGTGTGAAAAGTATCACCATAAATTTTAGGGAAACGAAGAATTCAATGAATTATACTCTCTGGGGAGTAACAAAAAGAGCAAATTCAAGAAAAAAAAGATAGCAAATTAATCATTAGTTTGAGTAAAAGTGCGCAAGTGTTCCTAATCATATTCATACTGACCGACTATTTGTACTTACGTGGACAGCCTCAATGGTAATAACATGAAAGATACGTCATCCTTAGGATCGTAAAATTGGTTGATTTGTCATCAACTCATACTAGTTCCTCATCTCTCGTATATCTGAATTCACCATCGCGTAGTGTATTGTTTGAAAATACTCACTGTATTTTATACTACATGTTATTAACTGTAAGCTGTCTTTGTCGCCACCTATCAAATTATACAAAATATTGGACATATCTTTAGGAAAATGAAGACATAAGAATGCACAATGCAAAGTAAGAAAGGATTGCATCGAAGACATCAGACATGAGAGTGATTCAGTTGGCCCACCCTAAGTATGAAATGGACAAATCAGAAGCTTTGTCTTTCTTTCAATCACATCCCTCTGCTTCAAAAAGCTACCATCAAGTAAATCTTCATTGCTTTTTTGGTTATAATCCATTGCTAAGATTTTGGCATCACTTGTTAACAAGAATCTATAACTATAATATATATTTATTTACAAGAAACCATCCAGTTTTGTTTAGAGTAATTTAGTGCGTTGAAGATTTTGGCATGTCCAGACAATTTTATCTTATACCTATCGATCAGTTGCTTACTTTCTTCTGTCTAAATGTATAAATATATCTAGGCTAAGCTCCATCCAGGAAATATCAGTTTTAAGCAAATTGGACATTATGAAAACTATTGTAGACCAGGGATACCGATATCGATCCAATTTTGATGATTCCTTCGACTTTACTTTAATCTAGCTTGTGAATGGAAGCTGCTTCTAATTGTAAAGTTGCATAGACTAAATGAGATCGACTTGGTAAATAAACTCTTTATTATTACGCCAACTATTCGATCAGAATGTTTCCACGTATGGTCAAAGCCAGACAATGTATACAGTTATTCCTGGGCATTATACAAAAACAAAATGATTTAGGATAAGGATTAAATAATTTGGTATGAACTAAAATGAAATTTACATTGAAAATTTGGAAAAAGGAAGAAACTGGTAAGGGGCTCTTGAAACGACGACAAGCATGCCCAACGGACTCCCCATCTTGTACACAGCACGCTCGACAAACTCATGAGCCCACTTTGAGCCAACACTTTGTTTTTATTTCTTTTCTCCTATCACTAATTAATTATTTTATTTTATCTATCTAACTATCTCTCTCAAGAAATAACCAACCAATTCTACGTAATTTGATGTTAGTATTTGATCTGTCAACGTGTTTTTTCAACATGTATAGTAATTAGTTAAACTTACATACTGTTAGATATGAGATTCTCTTTGTACACTTGTAAATAGTGAAGAGAAGAGAGGAAGAACCAATATATAAGTGAGACGCCGAACCCATTTGAAAATTAACAAAACATGTCTATCTTAATTAATGAAGTATAATTTTTATTATACCAGAAAAATACAATAACTTATACAAGCCCATTGGGAAAGTACACTAAAAAAAATCCTGCGGTGTTCTTTTAGTTTGATTTGATAGTCAAATCATACATGTAGATCAAAACCCTAAAAACCTAGTTATAGCAACATCAACACACAAAACCATTATGATTACTCTTTCACAGCCCAGTTATTTTGACGAGAAGTATATATAATATCCATATAATAAGAAAAATAAAAATAAATATTTTACAAATCTTTATGTATATATTATATCAATTTTTTCCTACCTAGCTATGTAGAAAACGTTACGCACCATACTATCTCATTATCTTTTATCAAACATGCAAATCCCTATATTAAGTCATAGTCCAAATTCGTACACAAGAATCCACGGATGAACCTGTTTTCTTCTTCTCTATCTCTCAACAACGACGATGAAGGCATATATATACCATCGTTATTGCTTTCTTCGTTATTGCAGTGAGCAGTTTTGTTGTTGACGTCTTCTTGATGAACTCCAAAATCTGAAACCCCATCTTCTTGGCTCATAAGTTGAGAAGCAACAAATTTATCGAGTGTTCTCCAGTCCGTTGTCATCACTGATGCCTTCTTCTTCTTATCTTTACTTTTGCTACGTACTAGCTCGTTGAAATTCTCATCATCTTCTATTAGTGGTCTTTTGTGTTTATTATTATTCTTCTCCAGTGATGTTATCGATGCTGAGCTGTCTGGCCTCTTCATAAGAGAAAGTGAAGGGCTTTCTAGCTGCGGAAGTTGAATGAACTGATCGCAGTGAATGAAGTCTAAGCCGAAATCCGACCCTTCTAGTTCTTGCTTGAACATAAAATCTTGTGCAAAAATGTTTTGTTTCTGCTTAGATACGTAATTGAAAGGCTCCATACCCGAGCCAACTCCGCTCGGTAATTGGTCGTAAAAGTAACCTGATCTCCAAGTTTCCGTGTTCTTGGCTTGGCCGGTCGTTGCTTTTTTCTTGAAAGCTCTACAAACCACCCACCCTTCTTCCTATAATACGTACACAATCATCACAAGGAATGGTCTAATTATCATATTGGTGTACATAAGCCTAACCTTTAGCAATACCAAACAAAAAGAATAATTATCATGCTTATAAATATGTGTAGTGAGACACAATAAAAAGCATGCGTTTAAAGTTTGAGAACACAAGGAAGAACGCTACCATTAGCATATATAGGTACATACTCATTAGTAGGCTATATTAAAATTACTGAATGAATTAGATAGATGCTTTTATTAGTAAAACATTAAAACAAAAAATTTAACAATATAACTTAACTACTAATATTACAGTGTTAAGAATTTGAAGAGAGCCTCCTAAGCATAAAAATCCTTTTAATCTTTTTAGACTTTCAAGACTTCAAGCAGTTATAAATATATATTATTCACATAAACAGTGATATATATAGGAATGATCTTTGGTCAAACTGAAGTTTTAGTACATGCAGTCTTTTTACTTTTTGTTTTGTGATAAAAGGTGGAACATTTTACATATGTCTTAATTAAAGATGCTCGACTTTTATAAGTGTCTCTCATAAAAGAGCTTATGAGATTGAGACCCCCCAAAATGGTCTACAAGCCCCCAAAACCCAACAAGTTCCATGTAATATCCTCTAAAAACTGGGAACGCTAAATTGAATATGTCGTACGTATAACACAATAATCCTATCTATTTCGAAAATATCATCAAGTAAAATATAGTATACCTGAGGAGGTGCATTCTCATCTGACTCTAGCCGGTATTCATGCATGATCCAATCAGTTTTTTGGCCATTAGGGGCTCTTCCTTTGTAGAATACAAGTGTTTTCCTCATACCCATCAGTTTTGACTTGTCATAGACAGCCTTGTCTCGACCTGTGGCCTTCCAAAAACCAACCATGGTCGCTCTGTTTGTCCTTGTTCCTGTTGGATATTTCTTATCTTTGTGACTGAAGAAATACCATTCATTTCGTTCCTCATATCCGATTCGGCATCTTTCTATCAGATATAAAACAAATCTCCATCAGATCTTGGCAATGACTTTGTCATTTTAAGAAAATAAACTCTGAAATATCTAAAATGCCCAACCTTGTAAATCCCATGGTTCGATTCTGTAGAGATCAATATCTCTAATGACATCAAGATCGATTTTTTGTGATGCCACTTTCTTCCTCAGATAGTAACCAACGAGCTCTTCGTCTGTTGGATGGAACCTGAATCCTGGAGGAACACTACATGACTGATCCACTGATTCCATTATTTCTGCATAACATGGTTCAATACCAAAATGATCCCTATATTAATGATGTGTATGCATGCTGCTGTCAAGAATGGAAGTTGAAAATAAATTGTTCTTTTTAAAAAGTGTAATAATTTGATTTCACGTAATGGTTAGTTAACTTAGTTTCAACAGATAAGAAAATCGCATGTACTAAAGAAAGGGTACATAGTTATTATTTTTATGTATCTTAAAAAGTGATCAGAAGGTGGCATAGAAACATGAAAGTTAGGTTTTAAAAGCTAAGAAGATATGGTAAGGGCATCTCCAATGGAACACTAATTTTCTCTCTATATTTTACACTAAAATAGAGTAACTTTATTATAGAGTAAATTTTATTCCATTGGTGTACTCTATAATAGAGTTACACTATTTTTGTAGAGAAAATAGTGTAAACCTATTTTTTCACTCTATATTTGGAGTGAAATCATGGCTTTACTCTATTTTCTCTACAAAAACAGAGTAACTCTATTATAGAGTAAATCATTGGAGCAAAACTTACTCTATAATAGAGTTACTCTATTTTTGTGTAAATTATAAAAGAGAAAATAGAGTTGGGTTGGAGATGGTCTAAAGATGACATGTATGAGAGCTTATGTGAGGTTGAAAAAGAACGGACAAACATATAGAGTATTGTACTAATTATGCTTTCCTGTTGCAACGTGGTTTGTAAATAAATGGTGGCCTAGCCATGATCATATGTGTATCGGAAAACGGACTGTTTTATCTTTCTGAACATTATTTCATATGTGCTAAAACAATGACGAATGTTAAATTTTGAACTATCCAACCTATCCAACTACATATATAATTTATCTTCATTTCGGAATACGCAAGACTGTACTATAGTACTACGCACACAGATATATTGCATATACAAACACAAATCATACTCAGATACAAATGAGCAGAAGAGTTTCCACAATAAAAGGCAAAACAATAATATTACGGGTGTTTCTCGTATAGACAAATAGCTACCAGGACTTACTTAAGAGCCGATAAATAAAAAGACCTGAAATTTTATAAGAAAACATTTTTCAACAGAAAAGATCAACAGACTACACATGCATAATCGGGCAACACGTCAAGTTACAGGATTACATAATATAAGGGGTGCAATGAGATCAATGATTTCGTAAACAAAATAAGACACGTACATGTGTAAGTTGAGACGACGGAATTAACTCTTTTGATATTGAGATCCCTTGTAAATCAGCTTTACCTTTTCTTTGACTTGTGGAATAGTACACACACATATATAAATGTATATGTGTATCCAATGTTATTTAGTCGTTTGTAAGAAAATAAAACAGGGAGATCGAGGAAGAAGAAGGAGATCAGACAGATATGGATGTGTAGAAGATGATGATCATCGAGAGAGAGATGATAATGGTTTGGGTATATGCTTAGGGGAATATGAAGTGAGAGAAAGGGTAAGAGTGGGAGTGAGAGATTGATGATTTGGTGAAATATAAAAGGAGTAGAGAGTGTGGACCTCTCAATTGCGCGTGGCATTCTCCATGTCCCCCATTTGTGTACGTCACCCTCCCGCTTCTTTTCCCATTCTTTGCATTATTATTATTTTTCTCTTCAAACGGCTCTTTGTATTATTATTATTATTATTATTATTATTATTATTATTATTATTATTATTATTATTATTATCTCTTACTTATTTATGTAATTCTTTAGATATATGACTTAGGAGTAAACCGGACCTAAAGATATCAAAAAATCACAATTATTACTTTTGATGTTTTTGATGATATGCAATATTAAATATGGAGTTTTATATACATTTTCAAGAAAGCTTAAAATATCTACGTCTGCAAGATTTTTGCATATTCTTGGGGTTTACACACATACACATACAATTAATAAATTATCCAGTTGTTCAATCAAATGATGTACCGTGTTCAACATTTTATTGGTCCAAATTAGAATTTAATTTATGTATTTTTAATCATTGTATATTGATCTAATTAGTGTCATGAGAAAGCAGAAAAAAAGTAAAAATGCATTTTAAAGGTTAAAGTACATTGCATATATCTATAAGAATGCACCTAATTCTGACATTCTTTCAGCTTGGGGCATAATTCACTTTGTCCATATCAATAATGTATCATTTGTAATTATATGCAATACATGGACTGGTTCGTTTCTTTTCAAACTTGCGAGTTGCGAACTGCTCTGCAAATTGTATTATTTCAAACAAACCAATAAAAATATTATCCGTCAGACCAATGAGATCACGAGTTTTAATGTTGCAAACATTCTGACATTTTCGAACATGCCACGCTGACACCACAGAGAATGTCCTTTGAGACGTGGCAAAGATTAAACAAACCTCCCGCTTCACATGCTTGCGAGCTTTTGTAAAGGGTAGATTCGTTTGTAAAGACTTCTAGTGACGGTCTTCTCATCTCCAATGATTTAACGACAAGAACCAACGAGAAGGGAGTGAAATCGAACAGAAGCCATCACGCGGCAGTTATTGGTTGGCTGTTGAGCTATTGTCTTTACGTAGAAGATAAATAAAGCTAGTACCAAAATACATACATATCAGACGAAACAAAAATAAAGTTAAAATCTTATTTTGGTACCAAAAATGATTTGATATATTCCGAGAGCGTCATTCTAACATATGAAAGATTTGTGTGTATATAATTATATCCTGGAAAATTAAGAAACTATATATCATTGGTCTCAAAATTGTTATATAAACTACGCATATGTTCTTCTGATTTGAAAAAGTTACCGTTTTTTACTAGCCACTAATTACTGACTAATCTACATATTTTAGCAAAAGAGTATGTTGAACTAAAATTTATTTTTACTGTAGCTTATGGTGTAACTTATGTTTTTTGTAGAAGGTCTCCTATATCCATTATGAACAAGACTAAACATGAATTAGTGAAGAGCTTGCAAACGACGTGCCACCAGAAAATCATACAGAAAACATATAACAATTAACAAAGTGAAACAATCTGGTCCAGAATGCTTTGGACCTATGTCATCATATACAATTTCAGTAAACGTGGTTAGGCATAACTTGTTGAGCTCAAATGTGCACTTATTGCCGTTGTTTTGACGTTGACTCTTTGATTATTCTCCATCATATTAATCAATGAAAAACTATATTTGTTAATACCTTTTTTTTTGCTTTATTGTTGTTAGGATGATGATAAATGATCATTTAATAAGAGTTTGTGAATAAAAAGAGGAGGAAGATATTATTTTTCTTCTTTAAATACATACACATATATATATATATATAGTTAATTAAGTGTCATACGTTCTTGGAAATGAAAATTAAATATCACATAAATCCAATATTATTCTCTGAGTATACTTAGTATATTTCCACTTATTTTCGGTTATAAGAACTCATTATGATTTGAAGTTACAGACGGTAGTGGTAATTATGATTTTATTTACCATAATTTGATTAGTACTGTCCCAGAAATCAATAAGTGGCATTAGGTTTAAGGTGAGACTTTCCTTGTCTTCTTGTGTCGACGGCTACTGTAAAAATAATTACAAGATACTTTGTAAGTGCTAACAGATAAGAGGTAAAAGACTACGAGGGAAGGAGAGATGTCCACGTAGGACGGTGGTGGGTCGGCCGACGGTCACTAGCAAGCGGCGGAACTAATCATCCCTAAGTGGGTCCCATCGACCTTTCGCTGAGCTTTTGGCCGGTGAATGAACTCCTTGCCATAGCTTTTATTTTCATTCTTTACATGTTTCTACTGGATTTATTTAACATAAACGATCTAGCATATTTAATCAAAGCGAAATATAATACATATATATATTTAATATTAACAAGCTCAAGCTCTGTATAATATATAGAGTAGAACACTCACACAGATAGTTAAAAAACCCGAAATGAATATGTTAGCGTAACCGGCAAAAGACAGATTCTAGTTGTAAGTTGTAATTTCTCCAAATTCTTTGTAAGATCATTTGATCAGAATACTTTTATGCGTTTTACTGGATCATATAGCAAAATTTAATCATCAAAGAGTCCTATCAAGTGTAAGCAATTATATAATATATCTGTGAGTTTTTTAAGACTAAAATATGTATATGGGTCGAAAACTAATTCGGTTTTGATATATACGGATTTATAACGTGAATAATGCTTGACAATTTATTTGTATATTGACAAATTTTGCCTTTAAATAAAGAAACAAAAATTGCCTTTGGATAAACTGAAAACAAGATAACTAACTACATATTATAAGCTTAAACAAACAAGTCGATATTCTAAATCGCCGTCCATTCGCATGCACTTAGCATACATGTGATAATGATAAATATATCTGCTGCCAATTTTGAGAAAACAGTTTTCAACTTTGAACTCGTGAGTGCCGAAAAGTAAGTTTAAGTTTATATATCTTAGTTGTTAGTTTAAGATCGACATGATCACATTCACTATAGCTAATTAACAAAGGCAACTAAAAAATAAACCAATTAACCTCTCTACGAAAGCTAAAACAGTTTTTACACTTCTATTAGGTTCATAAAACATTTTGAACTTGTAAATAGCTCTTTCTAATCACGCAACAATCTTGAGACTCACTCATTCCTTTTTGTCTCCTCCCACTAATATAATGCGTCATACACAAACGGGCAAACATTATATAAATATCTATGTATAGTACTCTCATTATGCTTACCCTAGAAGTGTAATCCACAAGCTTCAAAGCAACATGTATAAATTATATTTATAAAAATTAAATCTATACTAACATATATGTTGATACATATAGTATTTTCCAGAAACTACAAAATTTACTTTAATGGTCAACTTCCTTAATATATTCATATATATGATCATTTATCACCCTTTATATAGATATTTAGTATCTTCCATTAAAAAATATGGGATAGATTAAAAATATCCGAACATGTACGCATCACCTTCAGAAAAGCATGATAGAACAAATGTATTAGGGTTTCGCTAATTTTATATTATTTACAAACACATGGTTTTCTCCTTAATTAAACCCCAAAACAACCAAAAAAGTTCCTATAAGAGTGTTTCTTTTTTGTCATTATCAATTGTATAAATAGTCTGATGCAAGCATAGCCCTGATGCTCAACTATGGCTGACGCCAGTTACATGGTATGCTTATACGATTGAAAATATCCAATAATAGACTAAATCTTGAAGTCGTGAACAAGAAGAGACGATGATTGGTCATTATATATGATAAGAATGTGCTGTAAATAGTCCGAATGTGAGTAATTATAATATATGAGAATATAGTACTAAAAGCTACAATGTCATTGATGGATTTGACAACAGCAAAACGCTTTGCAAGTCGTCATATCATATGAACCGGATTTTGCTATTAGTATGATTAAGCTAATTATAAAAAGACAAATGATATAATCAAATGTATACTGATTTCAAATGATGTGAGGTTACAATCAATTAAAGGTTATCATCAGAAGAAAACAACATTAGTATTAGACCATTTGCTAATGGTTTCCTCTTTTCCTCTACTACATAAGTTTGTTAACACTTGCCAATAACGTGATTGATGGGTTTATCCGTCATTACAAAATGTGATGGCCCAAGATTCGGCCCATTACTTGGCCCATTAAGAATCATTAGACGGCCTGTTTTGAGAATATTTGACTTTTTGACCAAAACTTATCACTTACGAGCCTGTTCTAATCATTACCGATCTATTCAGTTTCCCGTTGTTGTCCGTTTGCTTTGGTTTTTTCACGGCGAGAAATGACGACGGCGATCAGCTATGCTTTACTCACGACCTTCACAGTTCTCTTGTCGTACACGAGCTTGTCCCATGGATTACTTCAGCCTCGTAGGATATCTCACGGTCTGTCCGCAAGTGGAAAGTACTTAACGAGAGATGAGCTTTGGTTCAATCAAACCCTCGACCATTTCTCTCCCTATGTAATAAATCAATCATCTTTATTCCATTTCTAGTTTGATTTGTGGTCAAAGGTGGAAACTTTATTAAACTCTGTTTTTTTTTCTCTCTTCAGGACCATCGCAAATTCGAACAGAGATACTATGAGTATCTAGACCATATGCGAGTTCCAGATGGACCTATCTTTCTGATGATCTGTGGAGAAGGTCCTTGCAATGGAATCCCAAATGACTACTTAAGTGTATGATTAGTGATTCCTCCTCTACTCATTTTGATTTATTTAAAGAAAGATAGTTTTGTTATAAAACATTGGGATTATTTTTTAGGTGTTGGCAAAGAAGTTCGAAGCAGGCGTTGTTTCACTAGAGCATCGTTACTACGGAAAGAGCTCTCCTTTCAACTCATTAGCCACTGAGAATCTCAAGTTTCTATCTTCCAAACAGGCCCTTTTCGATTTAGCTGCTTTCCGCGAATATTACCAGGCAAGTTTTCTTGCTATTTTTGTGCTCTAGAAGCAGCGTCTATAGTTCAGTGAGCATATGTTTGAGATTTTGTTTGTGTGGATTCAGGAAGCTTTGAATGTTAAGTTGAATAGAACTGGGAAGGTTGATAACCCTTGGTTCTTCTTTGGAGCGTCTTACTCTGGAGCTTTGAGTGCTTGGTTCCGTCTCAAGTTCCCTCATCTGACTTGTGGAAGCCTCGCTAGCTCTGCAGTTGTTCGTGCTGTCTACGAATACTATGAATATGATCAACAGGTCAAACCTTTGTGTCTTCCTTGTGTCTCTTTTCATATTAAGAGTTTTAGTTAGTTGCTGATAGAATCAAGTTTTGTTTGAGCAGATAGGTGAATCAGTTGGACCGGAATGTAAACCTGTATTACAGGAGATTAACAAGCTCGTTGAGCTAGGGCTTAAAGTAAACAACAAGGCTATGAAAGCTCTCTTCAACGCCACCGAGGTCTACCTTTCTTTCTCTCCTCTGAATCGAAATCATTAAGAAGTCTATAGAATCTAATAAAGTTTCTGATCTATGCAGCTTGATGTTGATGCTGATTTCTTGTACTTGATAGCGGATGCACAAGTTGTTGCAGTAAGGATATATGAATCTCATTTTTTCTTTCTACTTTTAGATACCTAATCTTCGAGAGTTTTGGCAGGTCCAATATGGAAATCCAGATAAACTATGTGTCCCTCTAGTGGAAGCTAAAAAGAACGGCAGCGATTTAGTGGTAAAACATATAATCATCACCAATCATATTATGTTTAAAGAGTGGAATAAGAAGAACTTATAGATTGCTTTTATGTGTGTGTAAGTGCAGGAAGCATATGCTAAGTATGTTAGAGAGTATTGCGTTGGAGTTTTCGGGTTAAGCGCTGAAACTTACAGCAGGAAACATCTGCTAGACACTAGGATCACCCCAGCGAGTGCAGATAGGCTTTGGTGGTTCCAGACTTGCACTGAAGTTGCTTATTTCCAGGTGGCGCCTGCAAACGATAGCATCCGCTCTCACCAAATCAATACAGAGTAAAAACATGCTTCGTTTACTTACCCTCATGCTTTGTTTTAGTTACTATTCATTGCTTACAGGTTCTTGAACTTGACATTAGGTATCATTTGGACCTGTGCAAGAGTCTGTTTGGGAAAGGTGTGTACCCTGAAGTGGATGCAACGAACTTGTACTATGGTGGCGATAGAATTGCAGGGACTAAAATCGTATTCACAAATGGTTCACAAGATCCTTGGCGTCATGCATCTAAACAGACCTCATCTCCTGACTGTAAGCCTCCAATTTTACTTTCAGACTAATACTCCCTGTGAAAATATTTAACAAGTTAATGCTCTTTGACGACACAGTGCCTTCTTACATTGTGAATTGTCACAACTGTGGCCATGGAAGTGATCTTCGTGGGTGCCCTCAGTCTCCAATGATCATTGAAGGTATATATATTACCAGACTCTTTGGATCTTTGAACTGTAAAGACAAAGTACTAAAACAACTTCTTTGTTTTTTTTCTTTTTTTATGTTCAGGTGATTCCAAGAATTGCAGTTCACCAGATGCGGTGAACAAAGTGAGGCAGCATATAATAGAACACATCGACTTGTGGCTCTCTGAGTGTCGTGGAGAGCTTAGAAGTTCCATGTAGAGTGGCACTTGCTCACATGCAGAGTCATGACGCTCACGTTTATGTTCAAATAAAGCATCATATGGATGTTTCAAACTTGTAATCCATGTAACTTGGACCTCCTCCTCCTATGTACGTTTTGAACCTTTTTACATGAAACTTTTACTGTAGTTAAAGATTCACAGAAGATAGTTACCAAGGTAGAGTAACGATTCAAGTATAGTGAATGCGTGTTTTGTTGTTCTGGATTGGTGTCTTTGCTATGTTGTACGCTTTCATAAGTTCTGATTTCATGATGAACACTAATCCTTTGTAGTCTAGCTTGTCAGGATACTGGGCAACGGAGTCTTTTTATTTTTCTAATTCTGATTTTTTTTTCTTTAACTTCTGACGACGTTGTGTTTTTCTGGGGTTTTTTTTTTTTTTTTTTTAACGCTTTGTATCATTAATAAGTCAAATGGGCAAAAAGCTTCAAAATATTACAAAACCAAACACAAGATCATACCATAGATATGTCGTAAGAGAGGATAGATAGAAAATATCAAAGAAGTTAGAGATCCCAAGAAGTTATCCTTCTGGAGCTCTTTTTTCGTATTATAGGTTCAATATCTTTGATAATTTATTGTTTATTAGTTTTATGCAACAAAGATTGGTTGCATTTCGAACTAGGTACATTCATTACATAACAATTCCGTTATAGTACTATACTACTATTCAAATTTTAGTGGTCTGGTCTACCTAACTTTTACTAGTACTTTTTCCAACTCTTAACGTTACGTTTCCACAGTTAATTCTCCCATGGACTAGTCCAACCGATTTGCATCCCTCGTATCGAAAATGTAAGCCATCTCTTACAATATTATCCATAGAATTAGTTGATAGAGTGAAAATTTAGTAATGGTGTTATCAGTAAAAATAAGAGAGAGAAAGATATACTATATGAGATCGTTTTCGATAATTTGTAAAGTTTCAATCATAAATCGTATCGTTTCACAGTGATTTTACAGGTGGATGTAACCAATATGGTGGAAAGTCAGTCTTCATTTCTCTGGAGAACTCAGCAAATCCTATAGAGACTATAAACGGACACTTGTTACTCTGTTTTCGAGACACTCTATAAACGACCAAACCACATTAGATACGTATCACATTTCACCAAACCTTTACATGTTTGAATAGCTTTACAAAATAAAATTAAAAAGTCGTTATACGTAAGATATTAGTTAATGGTTGTGTTTTGTTTTCTTGTAGTCGTCGGCTTTGTTTTTTCAACATCTTTCGACGCCGGCGTAAGGCGAGAGCTTCTGTTTTGTAATTTATTTGTATGAAACGTCTTCGTGCTGAATAATTCAATGTCTACATTGAACTTTCTTGTTTCCAATTATTACAAAAAGGTCCAAAGTTCTTCAACAAAAAAAAGGTCAAGAAAATGGATAAAAGGTTTCCAACCTTTCTTTGATGACTGTATTACAATATAATGGATTAAAGTTTCGAGCCTTTCTTTCCCGAGCCCACACGAATTTATTGGTTACTAGGGGCGGGCCGCGCTTCGCGCGGCAAATTAATTTATTAAATATATAAATTGACATTTTAAATTTTAAAATTATAATTCTATATTTATATAGAACATCTGTTGTAAGAAATCACATTTATATAGACTTTTAGGAGCTTGAATTTCAAAATAATTACATGATAAATGATTAGTTCTTTTCTATTTTTTGTATATAGTACATACTATTTTTCATCTCGCTATTGATAATTATAAAACCATAGATAATAAGTGCTGAATAAAATGAATCGTATTTTAATCGAAAAAATGAAGTAAACCATTTATTAAAAACACAGTTTACCACATCATATCATTCTATTATTTACTTTACGTTTTAAACAACTCTGCTATTTTCAATGAATCTGCATTTTCTTTTCTCCAAAAACTCTGCTATTTTCCTTGGTAGCTATTTAATTATATTATTGTGGAGAAATAGTTACAATATTGCTACTTATTGCTAATATTGCTCGAAAATTATGTAATTTCTGAAAGTAAAAACTTCAAAGATTACATTTTGGAGTAAAACGGCTAACATAGTTAATACTATGATATCTTTTTAAATGCAAATTTTAACATTTTACGGCGTCTCCTTTTATCTTGTTTAATTTACTTCT
>OVBX01003511.1:0-10049 GCA_900406325.1 Erucastrum elatum | reverse complement strand
ATTTTCTTCTATGATTTGCTTCAACTCACTTTCTTCTGCAAAGTAGAGTGGCGTGCTAAAAGAGTCCACCTTGTCCTGTTCGATAACACCCTTTTAATCGAAAGAATAAGAAAAAAAAAGATAATATTAGATATGTAATTAGTACTATACGTTTTGGCTAGTTAGGTATCATCCCAATATGTACCTGTTTTGCAAGATCGTTAAGAGAAGCTCCGACAGCATCCAACACCATTCCTTTAGAGGTCGCGGACATCTTAACTCCGTCTCTTAGACAAGATCCGAAAAGCAACATCAATCCCCCGGGGACGAGCTCGTCAGCCCTAGCATCTAATAGAATCTTGGTGTCGGCTGAGTACTGATCCAGATATGCTTTCTTGACCGCTGTGTTGAACCCAGTGCAATGCATGTCTCTGTTCCACGATGGAGAGTCGCGGTCCGTGATCCCTTTAGGGATTTTGGAGGTGAAATGGAATGCGTAATTGATAACTCCTATGTGGAAACTCTCTTTAGGAAGAACACGTTCGAAGAAGGAACCTGGGACACCAGCACTATAGTATCTTCTGCCCGCAGGAAGTGACTGGAAGAGAGTGTTGAAATCGTTAGTGGTAAAGTCGTTGAAGAGGACTTGGAACTCGATGTTCTCCGCTNTAAAGTCGTTGAAGAGGACTTGGAACTCGATGTTCTCCGCTGGGTTTTGTCCGGTTTCCTTGCGGTACTTGTCTTCAACTGCATTAATTATGTTTTGGACTGCAACAAAAGTGTTAGGTCCACTCGCACAACCAAAATCTGCCACGCTGAAGCGATCAGAGATTAAATCAAGGCTGAGTTTGGCCTTGATAGCCTCGCTCATCTTTTCTTTTGCGGCTTCTAACAGTGCTCGCTGTAAACCCAAATTAATTAGGTAATTATTAATACATGCCTACTTACATAAAATAAATCATATACAATGTTTCAAAATCATTTATATAAACGTATACCTGATACGAGGAGTTCTGGTTGTAACTCTCAGGACCTTCTCCTCCCACCATGATCCATTTTGGAGTAGTTGCCATAATCTGTGTCACTCTCAGATCTGCTCACTCTACTTTTGTTGATTGATAGTTATTGTTTGATGAGAACTGTGATCATTTGTGGACGCATCTATGCATATTTATACTAACGTGCATCGTGCTATTCCCTTGATTAAAGAAAAGAAAATGTGATGAATGTGATTAATTACTAAATTAAATATACATTTATGGTTTTATATAATAATGATAATAGCCACCTACTCTGCGGTGTGCCTCTGTCGTCACCTTGCATTGTTTAATCTTAGTGTTAATCCATGTATACAAAATGTAATGTATGATATTTCGAAAATAAGATAAACGTGCTACCGATAAGAATTATTAAGATCATACTACTTGCTCGACAAGGGACAAGAACCTGAGTGGAGTAGGGCGAAGAGGTCACAAAAGAAAACAAATCTGATGTCAGGTTATTTTTGTAATGTGAGGGACTGAGTAAATAGTAATTATTTTCATTTTCGGACGTATCGTGGAAACATGTATGAACGAAAACAAAGTTCAAGATGATTAATTGTTAAGCTAAACAAACTTTCAATCTAAAATTAATTGATGATAAGAAGAATGATACATGTATCTTATATATTGCTTATAATCTTTTTCAACCACGGATGTGGAACATTTTGTATCTAATACGATTCCTCGAGATGATGGTTTTTTTAGTCTTGTATCATATTAAGTTAGATGAGTTTCCATCCTAAAACCAATTGGTGATAAAATGAATAGTTCATCTATTTTATATATTGCTTATAATCCCTTTCAACTATTAACGACTGGACACTGTTGACATACTACAGAGTATAGTCGTTTGGGTCGTATCTGTGTGGTCTGGAGCACAATACAAGAGTTACTCCTTTTTTTTTTCAAAAGTGGTCAAATGATAATGTGATTGGTACAAATAAAGAATAGTGAGACTGAGTTCTTATGTTCTTTCGTCTATGTCTTGAATCTTATGGAAAATCGTTAAGAGCTTTTGAGAGACTTGAAAGATCATCGAAACTATCCCATAATTAGAATCTTAGTAGATTTGAAGGAGACACTTGAGGTGGAGGAATATTCAAATTATGATATTTTCCTGAGAATAACTCATTGTATATGTAATGTTTTTGAAAACTGATCCGATCGGTGACTCAAGATAAATTTGAATTGAGTTTTGAGAAAAAAATATAATTAAAAGTTCAATAAAACTCGCAAAAATCTACTAGAACTCGGAGGTTACCGGTTGAACCAATATATAACTTTTACATATTATTTTTATAGGTTTTTCCGGAAGAAAATGATGAACCATGATAAATAGAATCAAAATGAGTTGATTTGATTTGGTGTTATTTTATTTTTGTTATCGATAATATATTAATGTTTTTTTACTTTTAGTTTATTTTAGATTTGAAGTTTAATTTTATTATTCATATTAGACATTTAAATAGTTATAAATTTTAAGTCTTGATATTTTTTTTGTTAGACATCATAACTTTCACTTTTTACAAAAAAAAAGATAATCTAAACTATTTTTTGATATTTTGTATGTCAAATGAAAATAAAATACAAAAACTAAAGTTAAGTATTTTCTAAATATCAAAACTATTATTTTATGTTTTATAAAAAAATTAGAAAATTCTGAAATTTAGTTTCTGTATATTTATTTACAAAGCTAATATATTATTATATAATAAAATTAATTAATTTATTAATCTGCAATCCATATGCGGTCGATGCGATGACCCGGTGATCTGAAACATCATCTGGTTCAGTATCTGAGTCAGGTTTAAAACATTGATTAAAAAGTTTATTGTGGAAATTATATGTAAACAAAATCATAGGTTTTAAATGAACCAATGATAGTGGCATGTAAATATTTACAAAAGAGAACGGCACCTCATAAAAAAAACATTTCTTGTTTAATTGTATAAACTTGATTTTTTATATAATTGACATTTTTTTACGTATATAATAATTGACATTTTTTTGTCAAAAAATACTATATATGTATATTTAATTTATTAAATTATCACATTTTCTTTAAGCAATGAAATAGCACAATGCATGTTAGTATAAATATACATAGACTCGTCCACAAATTACTACAGTTCTCATCAAACTTTTAGTAGAGAAGAAGAGTGAGAAAAAGAGATAGCTCATGGCAAGTACTCCAAAAAGGATCATGGTTGGAGGTTCCTGAGAGTTACAACCAGAACTCCTCGTATCAGGTATTTCTATAAATGATTTTCAAACATTGTACTATATGATTTATTTTATGTATGTAGGCATGTATTAATAATTACCTCATTGCTGTTCAAAAAAAAAATTACCTCATTAATTTGGTTTTACAGAGAACTCTGTTAGAAGCCGCAAAAGAAAAGATGGGCGAGGCTATCAAGGCCAAACTCAGCCTTGATTGATCTCTGATCGCTTCAATGTGGCAGATTTTGGTTGTGCGAGTGGACCTAACACTTTTGTTGCAGACTTGCAGTCCAAAACATAATAGATGCAGTTGAAGACAAGTACCGCAAGGAAACCGGACAAAACCCGGCGGAGGACATCGAGTTCCAGGTCCTCTTCAACGACTTTACCACCAACGATTTTAACACTCTCTTCCAGTCACTTCCTGCCGGCAGAAGATACTATAGTGCTGGTGTCCCAGGTTCCTTCTTCGAGCGGGTTCTCCTAAAGACAGTTTCCACATAGGAGTTATCAATTACGCATTCCATTTCACCTCCAAAATCCCCAAGGGGATCACCGACCGCGACTCTCCATCGTGGAACAGAGACATGCATTGCACTGGGTTCAACACAGCGGTCAAGAAAGCATATCTTGATCAGTACTCAACAGACACCAAGATTCCATTAGATGCTAGAGCCGACGTGCTCCTCCCCGGGGGATTGATGTTGCTTTTCGGACCGTGCCTGAGAGGCGGAGTTAAGATGTCTGAGACCTCTAAATGGTGTTGGATGCTGTCGGAGCTTCTCTTAACGACCTTGTTCAACAGGTACATATTCAGATGTTACCTAATTAAACGAAAAAAAACGTACTACTACACATATAACACTATCTTCTGCTTTTAATTAAAAAGGTGTTATCGAACAAGACAAAGTGGACTCTTTTAGCACGCCACTCTACTTTGCAGAGGAAAATGAGTTGAAGCAAATCATAGTGGAAAATGGGAGATTCACGATAGAGGCGCTAGAAAATATCATTCACGAAAATTGGGGAGTTTACACTAGACCCCATGGTTTTGACCGTCTCTTGCAATTCCTCCTTTGGAACTTTCCTATCCCAAACATTTTGGAGATCAAGTTTTTACGAAAGTATTTGAGGCAAGGCTATATATAAGCCAAGAGCTTCTGATAAATTTTTTGGGCTTCTGATCAATTAGTGGATTGATCCACATCTCTTATATATTACTAATATCTTTTTCATATTTCCGAATTAGTGGAGTGACCCAACTCCCTTATATATTATTCATGTCCTTTACATATATATATCCAATGTGAGATTTTTTATCCCAACATCCTCCCTCGAGATAATGGTGTGTATAACCATTAATCTCGCAAATCCATCATACCTCTCTGAGATCATGTTTTATTTTCTAGCGATCTCGGCGGAACTGAGAATTCTCTGGGCCATCAACTAATGGGTTGATCAGGCCACTGTCCGGGCCAGACTGCTCTGATACCATGACAAATTTCTTGGACTTCCAACTTAAAACTAATTAGCAATTAGTAGAGTGTCTCAACTCCCTTATATATTATTCATGTCTCTTACATATATCCAATGTGGATCTTTTATCCCAACAGCTTCATAGCCTCCTGAATGCCAAACCCGGAATGCTGTACCTAATCGTGCTTCGAAAGAAGAACTAACTAATGATCCAAAACTACTATTGTTATCACTCAGTGTTGATTGTGTTCCCATTATTGTTTCTTTTTTGTTCTAATGGTGTTGTGTGTTCTTCTTCTTCTTCGCTGCTATGCTAGCATGTTTGTTATTCTCAAAAAATGTCTCTCTACAGGTTACCAAAGATATACAAGCATTGTTGGTTCAATATATGACATGCTAGCGTGTTTATACATTATTTAACTGTGTATTTCCTATTTTATTGTAAACTCAAGCTGATGAGGAAAAAGAATGTAAACTCAAGCTACCCTAGTTAGATTATAGATGTCCCTTGAAAAATAAAAGATTTAAATAAAAGATATTTACATTTTTGAAGTTCATCATTTTTTTCCGTTTTAGATGCTTTTAGAGGTTCATCTTTCCACACGAGTATAACTTTCATAAAATGTGGTGTCAATTTTAATTCCAAATTACTCCCGGCAATGGCGATACGATTTCTTCGAGAACCAAAATTTTCATGATTATTTGCGATAGGTTTTTGGGATCTATGGATTTTGGTTTTGATTTATGGTCAATCTGACATGTATTTGGTTTTCATTCTAATAACGATTGTTAATTGAAAGGATATGTTTGTTGGAAAGAAAAGGAATGCAATATGGTTTGGGATGACAGAAGAAGAACAACATATAGATCGTGTGATGGCTTCTCGGATCCAACGGTACAAAACTTTGAGCAATCTTGGATTGAAAAAGAGGATACAACAGCCATCAGGTACTCTTAGTGGGCTTGGAGTTACTGATACTCAGGGACAGGAATTCGGGTGTCTTGGTCATCTTTTTGGTTATGAATTTGATAGCATTTGTTGTGAGAATGTAAAATAAATAAAAGGTTTACGGTTTATCTAATTTTCGATTACGTTTATCTCATTTTTGTACATTTGACAATACAACAAAAAGTATATTCAAGACTCTCAAACATAATAATTAATTTCAGCAGATTTGATAACAAAATATAAATAATTCAAAGAATTTACATTCTTTACAAGATTAGAAGACGATACAAAAGATGATTCCAGGATTTTTTTTATCTTTTTACCAATCTTCAGAAGATTTAATAACACAATAAGAATAATTTTCAAAGATTTTAACACTACAATCATATTGTGACAAGATAAGATAATACAAAGATTAGACAATACAATATATAGAATTCAAATAATTCACATTAACATACAAATTTCTACAAGATTAGACAATAAAAAGCAAGTTGATTACAAGATTTTCATAATTTATACCAAAATTCAGAAGATTTGAATCATTTGATAACACAAATAATTAAAAAATTTCACACTTGCAAACATATTGTGACAAAATAAGACAACAAAGAAAGTGATTTTAAAATTCTCTCACTCTCTATAAAGTTTAAGCTGATTTGAAAACATAATAAAAATAATTCAAATAACTTTTCACTCGCAAACATATTTTGACAAGATAAGAAAGTAAAAGAAAGGGATTCTAAAATTCTCATACTTTTCTACAAAGTTTCAGCTGATTTGAAAACAGTACAAATAATTTAAACACATTTTCACCAGAAACATATTGTAGCAAGATAAGACAACACTAAGAAATGCGATTCTAAAATTTTCATACTTTCTACAAATTTTCGACTGATTTGGGATCAAAATAAAAATAATTTATTTTTTTTTATTTTTCTATATATTATGGTAATATTAGACAATACAAATAAAAATAATTTTAAGATTCTTACCTATTTTACGATATTGAATAACATTAGACGAAAAGTGATAAATAAATTTATAGGTATTCAACTATTGAGTACAATATTTTTTACAGTTATTTTACCAAGGTTCACCAGATTTGATAAAACTGTGTACAATGAGATAAATTGAAAAAAAAAATGTTAAACTGTTGAATGTTTGGGGTGATTGTGTTGAAAGGAAAAAAAAAAGAAAAATGTGGATTAAACTTAGTTGAAAAAAATAAACATGACCCACAATAATGATACTGACCAATCTAACTGAATCGGTATATTCCACGCTCCAGTGAAGGTCTGAGACTTTAAAAAAGAACTAAATAGAATAATTTTGATAAAATAATTTCCCGAAAAATAGATATAGAATAATATAACTGTTAAATTATAATTGGTAGTTGGAGTTATTTATATTCACCTGCACTTTTCGGATGAATTATTTTGTAACAAATTTATTTCTTTGTAAATTATTTTATATCAAAATTTGTCATTTTTGGACTCCATAAACATAAACTTGGTTTATTTGACTTGGATTCATAAATAACTGTACTATAATATTGATATTATTTTGCAAATAAACTATTATTTATATAAGTAAACACAAAATAGAGTAGAACAATATTTTATAACTCTAAAATTTTGTTTTGTAAGAATAACTAATTATTTTGTTCAGATTAATTTGTTGTTCATATTTACAAAACAGAAACATAAAATTTGAATAAAAACTTTAGGGTGTTGAATTTTCAAAAACAAAAACCATTGTGTGATATAAAAGATGATGAATGTTGAATGATGATGTGAGAGAAAATTAAAGTGATGTAATGGTGAAAGGGTAAAAAGATGGGTGTTGAATAATAGAACCATGTAATATGATAAAACATAATTCAAGGGAATTTACACTAGTTGACAAGAGAGTTTTTCACTAATTAGAAATAGAAAAAGGTAAAAAAAATATCTTTCTCACCTGTAAGAATTTGAAATCCTTATAAGAATTTTCCTCAGCACATTAATACTACTAAAAGGGAATGAGTCTTAAAAAAAAACTAGTTAAACAAGGTTATTGCACCCTTTTATTTTTAGTCTAACTTAGAACATACAACCAAATATTATAACTAACCTTTATTATGATAAGTTGATAACCAAATAAAATCCTACAAATATTAGTATCATAGGAATCTTATTAAGACATTTCTCTAAATTTTAGGTAACATATTAATTTTCTAATTGTTAGATATTTGTTATTTTTAGAAAATTTGTTTGACATATCTGGTCTATTAGAAATATGTCTCTCTAGATATTAAGGTTACCAAACACAATAAATGTAACTTTTATAAAATGCGCGTAGACTTAAGAGAGAGTAGGTTTAGGCATTCGGATCTTTGGGTCAGATGAGGATCGGTTTCTTTTGGATATGGGTATTTCGGATGCTAGACATTTAGACCTAAGTACGTATTTAAATTTTTTGGTTTAGATTCATGTCGGTTACTTTGGGGTTTGGATCAATAACTAAAATACATGTAAACTACATGTGATTTTTGGATACCTAACAGATCCAAATCGATTCAGATATTTAGAATCCGAAAAAGATTCTAAGCATCCAGAAACATTAAAAATGCATGAAATACAAAAAAATACCAAACAATATTCTAATACTCAAAATGATCCTGATTTAACATGAAATCTGACCCGATAAACCAAAAAGTATATAAAATTTCATCACATATCCAAAATATAGTACTAAATTTTGAAATTTTACCTGAAACCTGAACTATAACTGAAAATCAAAACCTGAAACTTAAAAATATTTGTAGTATGAGATCATATTCGAAATATCAAATTATATATAATATACACAAATATTTCAGGTATTTGAGTACTCTATCGGATTTTGAGTAAGATCCAAACTATCAGAGATGTTGGTCCAAGAAAATACTTTTTAGATATTTTGTCTTTGACTCAAATCCGAACCAATATCAATGCATTGGTGTATACATCTTCTTAGTTATATTTTAATAAGAAACAAAGCACGGATCAAAATCTTGTGTTAGCTTATAATAACTAATATTTTTAATAATAAAATATATTAGTGAGAAACTATATAAAATGTTAACTGGTGTTGATGTTCTACAGGTTTTCTAGCATTTTATATGAGTTGCATGTGTTACCTATAGTTTTACATCAAAAAGAAATTTCTGAAAACAAAATTAAAAAGGGTTTATGGCGTAGCAAAAACTGAAATCGGGACTCGAGCAGTGGCGGAGATAAGTTGTAACCAAGGGGGTCACATGACCCACATGGATTTTCTAAGAGAAAAAAGATTAGTTGTATTTTCCTTTTAAAATCTGATGAAATACTGAAAATGTATCACATTGACCCCTGTAAAATATGATTATTAACAAACTGACCCCAGTCAAACTAAAAGCTGCCTCCGCCACTGGACTCGAGTCAAGTAAATTATGCTCCCATATATAATATGCAATGCAAATTATAAAAGTCACGGGCGACATAGTTAGCGTGCGTGGAAAATGTGCCAGTTAGACTTTGAAAGTTCATACGATGTAGAATATTAATAAAAAAGCTTTTGGGTTGCCAGGCATCGGTCAATATTGGCGTCCTCGTTTAACAATTGTATATATATCAGTATATATAAATATATCATTAGTGCATGTTACTACAACCAAGCAAACTCACAAGTCACAAGTATCATTACATTTACACTCGCTAGATACATAGAGAGAGATAGTAGGAGAGATGGCTCCGACGTACACGATGGCTGGAGGCAAGGGTCCGAATAGCTACAGTCAGCATTCAACGTATCAGGTTAGTTATTTTGTTTTGGGTTGGTAAAAAATACTTCGGAAAAAAATTATGAAATCTTCTTGAAAGTTCTGTAAATATATATTAGATTTAAAATGAATGGCTTTTGAAATTTTTGAAAATTTTCATAAGATAATTTTCACGGGGATAACCATTTTTGTTGATGTTATAAATATTAATAGATTTGAGTCAATTTGAAGCATGGAAACTTTGAATCTAATAAACATATTGTCTACTCATGATGGAATTTGATTATTGTAGAGAGCGTTACTTGAAGTCGCAAAGGAAAAGATCAGTGAAGCAATCTCCACCAAACTCGAAATCAACTCAGCTTCTAGCCGCTTCAACATAGCGGATTTTGGTTGTTCCACCGGACCANATTGATGCTGTCGGACAAAAGTACCGTAAAGAAACTCAGCTAAATCCGGACGATAACATTGAATTTCAAGTTCTCTTTAACGATCATTCAAACAATGATTTCAACACCCTTTTCCAAACACTCCCTCCGACCAAAAGATACTTTGTCGCTGGAGTTCCCGGTTCTTTCTTTGGACGTGTTCTTCC
>OVBX01003510.1:0-16723 GCA_900406325.1 Erucastrum elatum | reverse complement strand
TGTCGATAGACGAAGATATCAGGGAATCGATCGATACTGTTGATTCAATATCGATCGATAAACCCCACGATGTTGATTTGCGGAATGTTTCTATTACAATTACGATAGACACCACTGTTACAGTGGCACATAACGTGACCTTCGACGAGCACACTATCCCTACGGACGGGGATATGTTGCACGAAACACAAGCCGTAGATAAACAATCACGCGATAGACCCTGGTACGCTGACATAGTCAACTATCTAGCAGCTGATGTCGAACCAGAAGATCTGAAGCGATACGACAGAAAGAAATTCTTCAGAGAAGTAAGGAGATACCATTGGGATGAACCTTACCTATATAAACAATGTGCCGACGGCATATTTAGGCGCTGCATTGCTGAGACTGAAGTTCCAAACATCATCTATCATTGCCACGGATCCGAATATGCCGGCCATTTTGCAACCTTTAAAACAGTTTCCAAAATCCTCCAAGCAGGATTTTGGTGGCCAACAATGTTCCGCGATGTCCATTCCTACATTGTTCAATGTGATCGATGTCAACGTCTGGGTAAAATAAGCAAAAGACATGAGATGGAACAAAAATTTATTCTCGAAATCGAAGTGTTTGACTGCAGGGGTATTTACTTCACCTGACACAGTCTCACCATCTAACATGTACAATGACCCAGAAAAACTTCCCTGAAGAGCTAGCTTACCATGCTTGTAAAATCTAGTCTTCCCATGTCCACCACTATGCTCAAAGCCCAATAAATCCAAGGTTCCAGNATTCCAGTAGATGTCAAGTTCTTTCTTAATTCCGGAATATACCTGACATTCGTGAGTGTCTTGACAGAACCTCTATAAGCTTTGATGTTGATTGTACCAATCCCTTGCACTCCAACTGCGCAATCATTACCAAGAAGAACTTGTCCCGAAGTCAGCTCTTGAAACGTGTGAAACCAATCCCTCCTACACGTCATGTGATAGGAACATCCAGAATCAATCACCCACTTATCATGATGCCACTTATCTCCAACCGAAAGTGCATCATCATCTGAATCAGGATCTACCACAACCGCTGCCTCAGCTTCATCTTCTTCTCTGCCATACTTCTTCTTGTATGCATAGCACTCCCTCTTGGTGTGTCCCTGCTTCTTGCAGAACCAGCAAGTTATCCTAGACCCTGAGATCGATCTAGACTTACCCTTATCATTCCTCACAGGATCCTTCTTCTCAGTCCTTCCTCTAGCATAATGCCCTTCACCAATATCTTGTGAAGCCGTAGAGGATCTCAGATCCTANTTTCAGATCCTGATCTTTAGACCTTGCTGCACTTGTTACCTCTTCCAATGACAATGTATCCTTGCCATACTTAAGCATTTCCTTGATTGAGTTGAACCGTGAAGGAAGCAAGTTCATGAGCAGAATCGCTTGTACCTCCTCTGACACAGTTACATTCACGCTTGACAGGTGAGAGACAATCTTCAAGAAGTCATCAATATTCTCATCCATACTCCGAGTATCAACCATCTTGAAGGTATAGAATTTGTGCTGCAAGTGAATTCTATTCGGTAGAGTCTTTGAAAGATATAACCTCTCCATGGTAGACCATGTAGAAGCAGCTGTAGTACACAACTCAATCTTCCTTAGCACATGATCCCCAACATTGAGAATGATCAGATTCATCACCGTCTCTGATCTTTCAAGCCTTTCAGCTTCCTCTTTCACCAACCGCTCTTTGTAAACATCCTCATCTTCATCCTTCTTCCTTGCTGAGACAGAAGGTGACTCGGACTCTTCTAATACATCCTTTAAACCAAGGACAGACAGATGCGCAAGCATCCTCTTCTTCCACAACGAGAAGTCTCCCTTCCCATCAAACCGCTCCACCTCAATCCTTGCTTTAGGCATTGAGATTAACACCACCTAAAGCTCTGATACCACATTGTTGAAATAACACCCCACAAACTCGCTGAGACACTCTCTGACGCACTCGCTGAAGTAAGTTAGAAAGTATGAAAGTTTGAAGAGTAATGGAGAACAGAAGAAGAACACGAAAAGTATAGAAGATAGACACGAGAAATTGATATCCCAGGGTTCACCTAAATGTGGCTACGTCCCTAGGGCCTGGCAATGAGGCAATTCACTATAATCTCAAGTACAAAGATATAGCACCTCTCTCTCTCTCACACACAACCAAAGCTTAACAACACAAGCTAGGTCTTTTCTCGGTTACATTGAGAATACACACGAGCTCCTCTTATATAGTAGGAGTTTATTACATTAACCTAGTTGGATTAGGGCATTCGCCCCTTTCCATAAACCTATTAGGAAATATTCCAAAATACTTGCAACTTCCACAACTCCATGAAAGTAATATTTACAGAAACCTATCAACTTTCATATCTTCATAAAAGTGACATTTTCTTTTTCCTAACATGACGTCCTTGTCTTGGTTTAAGTTATGCAATTTTGTTTGATTTCCATCACCAACTCCTGACGTATTATCTGAAGGATTTGCTGACGTAGTCTCTGATGTAGTCATGAATCCCAACTTTATTTATATAAACTTTCCAAAATTCCACGAAAAATTGATTAAATCATGCAGTAAATATAATATATTGTGACAGTGTAACTGTTAGCTGTGATTGCGTGATTAAGTGTGGTTAGCAAATTTTTTTTGAAAATCGCTGGATATTCGGAAAATAATTAGCAAATAATTATTAACATATAGAATCCTATATAACAATTGATTCATAAAGAAATAATTTTTGGTAACCACTTATAATAGGAAAGAAAAACATTCTCTTAGTTTGTAAAACCGAATATTCTTCACATTAATCAATACATATCCCACAAAAAAACAAAAAAAAACTCCCAAAATCTAAGTTACACCGAAAAAAATATATATTTACAAAGTTCAATGCAAAAGCGCAAAGTGAAATATATACTCTAATTAAACTGAAAAAATTAAATTATAGATCACAAATTTTTTAATATGAGACTTTAACAGTTTTCGTAATTTATAATCATTTTCAAAAATTCAAAATATAACATATACGAAAAATCTAATCTTTATTTATGGTTAATATGAATGCTTAATTTCTTTTAATATTATTTCCAAAGACGCACAATCTTCACATGTATCTTCCACGTCGATTTGAAAGACTTCAAATCAGACACAAAATTACGACCAGCCATTTGAAACTATTAATTCAATAAAACGATTCGAAGACTAATTTTTCTCTCTGGCATGCAAGGTGTATATATATCAGTTAGACTAATATGTTAGGTGCTCTCCAGTTTTAATCACGAACCAACTAAAAGGAAAGTTGTATGTTAAAATTATTGCAAAATAAAAGTATACTAATTATGGTAGATTCGCAGAGAATTAGAGCTATAGACACGCAAATCACATCAAATTTGATTCAGTTATTCAGTAATTAGTAAATAAATAATTACAAAGTTTGTCACTCAAGCATATTGTTCCAAATTGTATTTCAATCATATATAGAACCAAACTAATTTAGGAAACATGTACAACTTCCTCGTCAACTAAATCAAGAAATTTCATTAGGAGAAATTAAGGTAAGTCAATCGCTTTTAAATTATACAACCGTATCCGTCATAAATAATTTTGGCTGAAATATTGTTACATAAGTATAGACAAACTTACATTTGGAATAATTTTATTGTTACGAATCATGATTTTAAAACAATCTGATTGATTATCCCATCTCATAATGATAGGTGCGGCACAGTTACATAATATTTTCAATGTGTAAAATAATACATTCAATGGATCAGTTTGATGCTCTATAATGAAACTCAAAAACGCAATATATTTCCTAACATATATAAACACAAGATATTACAATGTTCATGTACGTAAAATATAGCACAGAAAGTAGACTATAACAATTTATGCAAAATGTAACACATTTGTAATATTATATGATTAGTATTTGGGTCGATCAATGTACTTGTAACATATACATTAGACAAACTAATTTATGCAGCATACATCACATTTGTAATACTATAATACTATACGACTGATATTATAACTGGGTCTCAATATACTTGAAAATTACATCAAAAAATATATATTATAATATATATTTGAATCTTGCGTATAAGTGTCACACTATAATACTCCAATAGATGTAACAACAGCCGTATTTGTCAATATGTAATGAAATGAAATATTATATAGTAGTACCAATGGCACAAAGTGTAATTAATCTAATGTTTTAAGGATAATTTTAATAAAGGGATGAAGATGCATGATAGATTGACACATCATCAAAATGGCAACATAGTAAATAATTTACTCAATTAAGGTTATTCTCTCTAATTGCTTCATTTTTAATGATAAGGGGATTGCCTATTATATCCCTAAAATAACTTGGTAAAACTTTATAACAAATTAATCTGATTTTTTATATGTTAAATAAATAAATATATTAAAAAGGGGTAGTAGAATACTTTTAAATTTGATTTTTTTAGATTTTTTTTTTGAAATTAGATTTTTAAAAATAGTAACAGAATATTTCCAAATATTTTCATAAATGTATTTTCCATATTTTCGGAACAGCTCATACTTATATGTTGAATCTGCATTCTACTATATGTGCATTCTACTATATGTGTAGAATACAGTTAACCCATTTGAAATTTATTTCTACAGATTTTAGATTTTAGATTTTGAGAAATATGTACTAGATTGCTGGTTCAAGATATTTTTGAATGATATAATGTTATTTCCGTAGATTAATTATTTTAATTTTAGTAGATTTAATAAAAAAAATATAGATGGCATTTTCTAATCATAGTAGATCTAATGAACAACATGGCTTCTTTCTATATTCAGTATATTATTATTTCTATTATTTTTAAGTCTTTTTCCACTCTGTAGAATTTTCATTCTACCGTCCGTAAAACGTAATCAAATTTTTTTATTTAAACCGTTTAGGAACAAAAAATACATCTACATTGGTATAGATATTTACAATGCAGTTCCTATTTTTCTTATTTTTTTGGTTTGTAAAATTACTTATTTGGTTTATTTTTATAAAAAGAATATGACATTATATATAAAAATGGTTCAAATTTGAGATTATACTACTTGGACAATGCACTTTTTTGGTCTAAAAAACAATTTTCTCTTCTATTCTTCTTTCATCTATCTGAAATCATTTTCAAGCTCTTATTAATTAATACGCTTTCCTTATAGTTTCTATATGACGGTTTATGCCACTGATAACTTTCAATCAGGTTGTACAACGACCTGCATTTCGTGTTTGGCCAGAGAGATCTTAGTCTTCACGACATTGATTTGGAGTCTGAACTACGATTATTTTGGCTGGCTGAGCCACAAAAAAGTCTAGCTGCAATTAATGCTTGTATAATTTATTTTCTTCTGCATTTTAATATGAAATTAAGTAAAAAAAACTACGATTATTAGGGCTTTGGAGAGCTTGCGAGCAGGGGGGGGGGTCCTAAAGTTTAATGGGGTGTGGCATGTGCCCCACCTTAAATTATTTTCCTGCCATGGAAATTAGTATTAAACTCTCTAAATAATATTTTTTTTGTTGAATGAATGTAAAATTGTATTCAATCAAAACTGTACTACATTAAGTGCTACTTGTTTTATTTTTGTACAAAAGAATCAAAGAATGTAGACTAGAGAAGTAAAATTATCTGCCTCAACGAGTCCCGAACCAAGCCATGAGGCTCTCATCGAGATGCTTCAGCCTGACAGTCTTTTCAATAAACTAAGCCAAAACAGTCACGTCCCGTGGCTGCTCTCCGTGTCTGCGAGCGTTCCGCTCTCTCCAAATTGCGTGCAGAGTTGCTTGGAGAGTGTAGCAGATAAGAAACGTCGTTGTTGGAGTAAGCCAGTTGCTGGATATAATACCAACTATAGCAGCCCAGTCAGCCGTGTACCTGTCCTGCATAATGCCCCCTACCAGCTTTTTCCAAATCTGTTATGAGTAACGGCATCCAAAGAAGAGATGGGAGCATGACTCCTGAGTATCATTGCAGAGGACACAAGTGGTGTTGAGACCATGCGACCACTGCTGCATTCTATCCAGCGTTTGGAGCCTTCCATGTAGTGCAATCGAAAGGAAGAAAGAGTATTTTGGAGTTGAGTGGGAGAACCAAACTCCTGGTACATGTCTGGCGATGGCCTCGGATATAAAAAACTCTCTAAATAATCACTTATATTCAACATTATCACCAGATTCTGGTTATGTGCCCCATACCAGAAACAATCTTGTGTCCGCCCCTGGTTGCGAAATGATATTTTTTTTGTGAAACTCAATACATGAAGCGCCATTATGGTATCTATTAATATTACCTTTTCTGAAAAAGGTATCTATTAATATATTTTTTTTTTTGAAAAAGACATCTTTTAATCTATATATATTTATAAAAAAAGTTACATTTATATTTATACATTTTTATTGATAAAATATATATTTATATAGTTATATATAAAATGCAAATGTAATGTGAAAAAGAAACAAAATATATTAGTATGCATAAATTTAATAGAAAATAATAGATTTTGGATTGTTGTGTTTTAAAAACGAATAAAAAAAGTTGAGAAATATTTTACTTTGTAAAGTTATTGTAACAATTTTTTTAAATGAATAAAAAATACAATTTTTTTTATAATTAATAAAAGTATTATTAGTTTTGATTTTTTTTTTTGTATAGGCCCCCGAAAATTGGCTCTGCGTACGATCAGCATGTACTTGTAATTTGTGTATATATACGTGGAAAGTTGTTTCATGTCGCCATGCTAACAATATGATGTTGGCATGGCTTTCTAACTTCCTCAAAGATTTTTTTTTTTTTTTTTTTTAAAAGGGCTTTCTATTTTAAAAACATAAAGAGAATTACAAAAGCATTCAGCCTAACCAGGCAGTATGTTTTTGGGCATACCCATATTAAAAACCCAATACCAATAGTCCACATAATTTAACCACAATTTTGAAGTCCAAGTTTCCAAGCCCAACATCAGATAGCGATTTCACCGATTCCAGAATTGGAAAAGGGAGGAGGAGAGTCGCGGAGAAGAAGGTCTAATTGCTGCGATCTTGTATTTGATGTAAGAGTCTATGGAGCGAGAGATAGAATACGGTGACCGATAGATGTTCATGTGTAACCTAGCATTCCATTCCGACCAGATGAAGTAGATTGAGCTTTGCCACACAAACAGAGAGAGAAGCCGTGCATGTCTTGGTCCTTGATGATTCAGTAGGTCCGTGATAGTCTGATTCCATGATGGTGTAATGGCAAAGCCCAATCTTCCTCCTGCATATTGCCAAACCTGAGAGGAGAATCTGCATTCAAAGAACAAGTGGTTGCGGGTTTCATCATTGGAGTTGCAGAGGAGACAGGATGAAGAAGTGTTTAGTCCCCATGAGAGCAGGCGGTCTCGAGTAGGACATCTGTTCAGCAGGAACAGCCATGTCAGAAAACAGTGTTTAGGTGTTCCTCGCGGGCACTAAACTATCCTGCTCCAATCAACAATAGGGTTGTGAGTTTTGATCGCCATGTATACTTCCCATGTACTGAAGGTAGTGGATCTCGACCCATTAACTTTCCACTCATAACTGTCTTCTTCCTCCACAAGCGTAATTGTTGATAGGAAAATCTGAATAAGCACTTGTTCCTCTGATCTTGCTGCAGGGAGAAGCCAGCTTCCATTGGCGTTGAGGCTCGCAATAGTGGCGTTTCTGGGGATTCCTACTCGAGATGTTGGTGGTAGATTGAGAAAATCAGCTATGCAACCATAAGGACTCCAGTTATCGCTCCAAAAGCGAGTAGATTGGCCGTTTCCCATGACAATACGTAGCCAAGGATAGACTGTTGTTCTTAAACGCAGCAATCTCTTTGCTAACCATGAATGATTGTTGTTCTCTGAGATGGTCCAGAAGTTGGAGATACTGCCTGAAAGGACTGTATCTACGAACCAGGCAACCCAAAGCGACCCTGAGGCAAAGAACAACATCCATATAAGCTTGATAGAAGCCGTCTTATTCCACTGAAGTAAGTCACGAACTCCCAGTCCTCCCTCATTTTTCTCGTGTGTGATCTGATCCCATGCTACTTGGACCGTGTGGTGACCTTCTATTGTTCCCTTCCACAGATAGGCTCCACACAAAGAGTTAACCAGTTTGATGCATTGCTTGGGAAGGGTGAAAGTGGCGCACCAGAAGTTTGTGATTCCAGAGATGACTGTATTGATTAGCAATAGTCGACCAGCAAATGAGAGGGACCTTGCGCTCCAGGAATCTAGCTTGCTCTTTACACTCAGGATATGGGGCTCACAATTTGTCATAGATAGATTCCTTGTGCAGAGTGAAACCCCAAGGTAGAGCATAGGGAGTGTGCCATGTGAGAGACCCGTTTCCTGTTGTAAGTGGTTTATCTCTTGATGTGATAGGCCCGAGGAGAAGAAGCATGCTTTAGAGACGCTGATTCCCAATCCCGAGTGTGCCTCAAAATTCCGAAGAACCTGCAGAACTCCTTTTGTCGACTGCTCTGTTCCTTCTGTGAATATTAAGAGATCGTCTGCAAAACATAGATGGGTGAGTTTAGTGGCTTCACAGAGATGATGGTAGCCAAATTCTCCCTCCTCTGCTGCCCTATTAAGAAGTATAGAAAGGCAGTTCATCGCAATCACAAATAGGTAAGGAGATAAAGGATCTCTCTGCCTTAGCCCTCTTTTACTTTTGAAATAGCACTGAACTGTTCCATTATAGCCAATGCAGAAAGAAGGGGTGCACACACAAGCCTTCAACCATCGAATGTAGAACCCAGGAACATTTATTGCCGTCAGACAGGAGAAGATGAATTCCCAGCTTACTGTGTCGAAAGCCTTTGTGATGTCCACTTTAAGAGCTATGTTTTTTGGTCCTCTTTTCACCTCTGCTGCAAGAACTGTGTTTTCAACCAGGAGCCTGCCCTGAACAAACGCCGTCTGATTAAGGAGGATAAGTGTACTCCGCGCTTTTGTGACAACAGTACTGCTGCAATACATATTGCTCGTCTTTTGAGATTTGATTGATTGTCATACACGTGTGCGTGAAAGGTTGGTTGCTGGTCTGTCCAAGTTGCTTCATACTCCCTGCACCATTTCGTCGACTTTATGGCAAACTGTGTCTCCTGAATATATTCGTCCCATCTAGGGGGAAACTATTAATGTACATGTGATTTGTAAATAGAGTCTGTGTATATTGAGTCTTTGTATTCTGGTATTGAATAGTCTTTGATTTTGGTATATACAAGTTTGGTTACTTTGGTCATGTCTTTATACCCCACATTTGTACATTTTCACTAATTAATGAGAATAAGTTTATTTACTCATAAAGATATTAAAAAGGCTAGTGCTGGTCTGCTAATTAATTTTTCATAATAATTTTTTTTGTTCTTTATTCTTCATAAAAAAACACCTATGCCTTGTGTCTGGTCTGGTCTGGTAATAACCTAGTGTCTCCTAAATACAACTAAAATTAAAAAGCGTAATGCCTTGTTCCGGACCGGGTCCGTTGTCTATGTTCCGGGTCTGAAAATGGCAATTGTTGGTATTTTACTTGTTGTATGCTTATACTTAGGTTGCTCTGTAGATGTAGAGCTTTGTACGACTCTGATTAAGTTTGTTTTGTGTTCCTGAAAAACCCTCATTTCTCACAATGATTTAGTATCTGTATGAATCATCAGCAGAGAGTCAGAGACCGAAACATCTTATAAAAGAGAGTTAATCCAATGTAAGAATCACTTTGCTGGTTCCCAATCAACATTCAAAAGGCCACAGGTTCTTGATTTGTTCAGACTTAAGAACAGCAGAGCTGCGTAGTAACGGTCGTGGCAGAGCACAGATCAGTGCTCCAAGTCATCGGCGATATTAGGAAAGATGAGAGCTCACATGAAATGAAAAGAGGAAAGGAGCTCCTCCATGTCTTTATCCCGACCCTCCAGATCAATTCGAAACCACTGCACTAACCACTACTTCAGAGAATTCAAAGAATCTCACAAGTCATAACTTTATTCAGTTCAGTCTTAGCGGGAAAATGTAAAAGTTGCTCAAAGTGACAGAAGACAGAGAAAAATAGTAATTGCTCTCATTATATATCTGTATTACATAAACATACTCTTGTCTTATTGAATAAGAATAATATAAAGAATCAAAAGCTTAAAGCTTGGAGACGATAGACTGGTAAAAAGTAGCACGAGCTAGGTAAGTGACTTTCATGGTGTCCTTCATCTTGAACTCAACATTCACCACCGTCAGGTTCCTCCCACTCCTCACCACTGATCCTTCCACCACCAATTCACTCTGCAAAAAATCTCACAACATCAATCAATAACCTTTTCTCTAAACAGAGTCTACATAAGAGAGCTGCGAGTGGCTTACCGAAACAGGAGCAGCGGAGAGATAAGACATACTCAATTCACCGAGAAACAAATGTTTCTCTTCAGACACGATGGTTCTCGCGCAAGCCATCGATAACCTCTCCGCAATTGACGCCACTGCTCCTCCGTGTAACCCATTAAAGTAATTCTATTCGCACACAAGAGAAAAAAAAAAGAAAGATTTTGATTAAAGATGGAAACTTTACGAGACCCATTTGATCAGAATGAAGAAAGGAAGGAGCTTTTTTACGGTAAGGCCAGGCGTGACGACGACGGAGCACGTGATGCGGCCATGTGAGACGGAGAGAGCTCTGATGTTGTTCTGGAACAGGACGGAGAAAGAGTCGAGAGAGGCGAAATCGTCGAGGGAGGAGTCTGGGTAAGTGAGAGATTGAAGGAATTTGTCGACGAGGGATACGTTTTCAGGATCGATTTCTTTTATCGTCGTTGTCTCGGAAGAGATCGGAGAAGAAGAAGAAGACATTGTTGTTGTGTGTTTGGTTTGATTGGCTCTCTCTCTCTCTCTCACTTCCAAGTTTCATGGAGTTTTCCCCCAATTCGATTTTAACCTAATTTTATTTCGAAATTGGATTTGTTACAGTGTTGACTTTTTCTTTTCCTATTATTGTAAAATGTTTTTTTCTATTTATGGAAAAGTATAAAACTAGAGTTGAAAATTCTACTGTGAAAGTTAGGAGATGTATAACCGTAGTTCGTCTCATATACAGTGCCGGCTGAGTAGGGGGGACAAACGGTGCGACCGCCCCCGGTTCAAACCCGAGTTCCCCCTCATTTATTAAAAATTAAAGGGTCTAATTTTTTTAATAAATACATATTTTTATATAGATTTTTTTTAAAAAAATATAAATAATATTAAAAAGGGCCCAAATATTTTTATATTTATATAATTTTTGTTTTTATCACAAAGTAAACAAAATATTACAGCCTAAATTTTAAAAACAAAAATATATATTTTAAACATTAAATAATCACTAACTTTAATGGGTAACTTTTTCTTTTGCCCGACCCTTAATCATGTTAAGTCGGCGTTGCTCATATATAATCCTCCAAAAGCTGATCTCTGAGTATAATGAGAGAGTATAATCCAACATTGATTTCTATTAAAAATGTTCAACTGATAAATGTTTAGTCTAATTATGTATTTTATTTTATTTTAAAAACTATTATATCAAATTAAATTAATATTAAACACAGATAATCTATATATATATAAAATAAAAATTTCTCTCTTCATGTGACATGTGGAAGGGGGGGAGGGTTTGGTGACATGTGTCTCTTTTATTTTTATTTTTTACATTTTAGTTTCTTCATTTTTTATATTACTACAATTTGGTTCACCATTTTTTAATTATGCACTATTTAATCTTTCTCACAATAATCATCATAATTTGAAGTGTTATAATATATTTTATCAGTCACAAAAATACATGAAGAATTAAAAAATAAGTAAAGTAATATAAATATATTTTAACTATTTAATTCATTCACAACTAAAAAATAACATAAATCTTCGTTATTTTATTATTTTACTATTTTTGATTTATTTATTTACAAATTTTATATTTAATTTTAATATTAACTAAACTAAAAAAGAATAAACTAGATCACAACACATAATTTAAACACAAAACCACCATAATCACAAATAAAATCAAACTGTCGAAGTAACACTAACTCAATAAAAGTCTAAAACTGAAAGAAAATCAAGAACAAATACTAACTTACCTCGGTTTAATATTGAGTGTCACAGCCAGAACAAACAAAAGTCAGAAAATAGTTGAAAGATAAACTTTGAAGCAGAGCAATCTTTCGAATACAAAGAACTGCGATCAAAGTAAGAAGACACTTTTCTAATGCACCATAAACACAACTACCAACAAAGAAGTAAGAAGCATCTCACAAACTAAACAAAAAACAAACAAAAAGCTCGTGCCAACAAAGAACCACAAAGCTCTGGATAGAATGATTGAAAGACAAACTTTGAAGCAAAGCAATCTCTCGAACACAAATAAGTGTGATAAAGACTAACACAAAAAAAAGAAAATATGTTACATAAAGAATAATCAACAGAAGACCAAAATCGCTACGAAGAAGTAAGAAGCATCTCACAAACTAAACAAAAACAAACAAAAAGCTCATGCCAACAAAAAACCACAAAGCTCTGGATAGAATGGACCAAAGCTCCAGGAGATTAACTCCGCACACTTATACTAAAAGAAGTAGGCGAAGAAAAAAAAACAACCCAAGGGAGAAAGAATGGAAGCCAACTACCGCCAAAGCAGAGCGCAAACTTGAGAGTAGAAAAAACCTTCGAAACCTACAAAGCATACACAGAAGAAAACACTATCCAAATCTAGATTGGCAAGCACGGCAAAAGAGAGAGCCACAAGAGATGCGAACAGATGGCGAAAGAGAGAGTCACAAGAGACGCAGATAGCGATGAAAGCTGAAAAGAGATGAAAAAACATAGAGGAAAGGGTAGACGAAATGAAATCGATAAATCGTTGAGCTTTCCTTGAACTACGTAAGAGAACACACAAGTTAGATCACCATAATACAAATCTTGAAAACTAAGACAAGCATGGACTATTGACAGTAAACCAACGACGAGGATAACAAGATCAAAGACAACTAAACTCAGACCCAACTCAAGGAAAAGCAGTTCCCAACTTTAGAACAAAGCAATCTCTCGAACATAAAGAAGTGTGATCAAAGTCCAAAAAAAAAAGAAAACATGATACATAAAGAATAATCAACACAAGACCAAAATCGTTACGAAGCAGGAAGACATTTTCGTAACGTACCATAAGCACAACCACCAGCTAAAAAGTAAGAAGCACCTCATAAACTAAACAAACACAACAAAAATCTCATGTCAAAAAAGAACCACAAAGCTCTGGATAAAAGGTATCAAAGCTCCAGGAGACTAATTCCGCACATTTATACTAAAAGAAGCAGGAGAAGAAAATAAACAACCTGAGGGAGAAAGAATGGAAGCCAACTACCGCCAAAGTAGAGCGCAAGCTTGAGACCAGAAACAATATTTGAAACCTACAAAGCATACACATAGGAAAACACTATCCAAACCTAGAGTGGCAAGCATGGCGAAAAAGAGAGCCACAAGAGATGTGGACAGCAATGAAAGCTGCAACGAGATGAAAAAACAGAGAAGGAATGGTAGATGAAATGAGATCGATAAACTGTGGAGCCTTCCTTGAGCAGCGAAAGAGAACATACAAGTTAGATCACCAGAATCCAAATATTGAAAACTAAAACAAGCATAGACTATTGACAGTAAACTCAGATCCAACCCAAAGGGATGCAGTTCCTAACATTATTTGAAATTTAAGGAAGATGAAGAGCAGCCAATATTGACTGGAACAACTTACAATTCCCTTATAAACAACCGCATAACTAGGAACTTATAAATCCGATCTATAACAAATATCAAATAATCTCACATGAAAAAATGTGAGGAAGAACAAGAGCATGGTGGTGAGTCTTTTTTCAGTGATGATGAGAAATACATCACACCAAAATAGTAAACGACCGTTCAATATCAAAATATGGAGAGACGGCACAAAACATCTTAAATGTTCAAATAATTAAAAAAAACACACAAAATACAATTTTTATTGCTAAAATTGTAAATCTTAGATCAATTAAACAAATTTATTGAAACTCAATATGCTTTACATCAGAGGCTTCAATATACTTTATATCATAAACTCAATTCTCCACTAATAAGTACTACTATATACACAACAACACATTATTGAAAAACCAAACACTAAATATATTAACTGATTATCTATTACTACATAACATATTTAAAACATCAGATAATGCATTTAATTAATAAAAACAATCACATAATTACATCATCTAAAAAATCATAGTTAACAACACTTGAACAATATTCTGCGCGGAGCGCGGACAAGCCTCTAGTGAGAGAGCGTATAATCCAACATTGATTTCTATTAAAATATGTTCAACTGATAAATGTTTAGTCTAATTATGTATTTTATTTTATTTTAAAAACTATTATATCAAATTAAACTAATATTAAACACAGATATGATTGCAAAAAAAAAATCTAAGAAAACAAATGTCTCTTGAATACATAATCTAGTTTGTGACTTATTAACAAATATGATTTGTAATATTCTAAATATAAAAATTAAATTTTCAGAAAAAAATAAACAAAACTATATCTGTCCAAAAACTATTATGATCAAAGGATGGATCATAATCTAGTTTATTGTTAAATCATAATTATGAATACTACACTATTGATGATTTACAATCAATAATTATAGTTATTTAAAAAAATTATGTTTAGCACTTTTATCTCTAGCATATTGAGTTTTTAATAAATTATAAAAATGATTATATAGACGATTCAACAACCAATATTTTTTATAAATTTATTTTATATTAATAGTAAAATGTTCTATAAAATACACGAAAAATGTATTTACATCATTAAATTTTCATAATTTATCTGACTGATAACAAATTATTTTTACACTCAAACCTTATATTTCTTCGTATTAAATCACCAATGATCTTTTGGTCAAACTAATCAAAGAAGTTTCCCACGAAAATCTGAATGTTAGTTAAGAGATATTTGTTAACTTATACCATGGAGGTTCTGTTCTCGTATCATGAACGTGAAATCTCGTCTCGTGGTTTCTTTGTCTAGTAAATTCATATGGTAGTTCGAATGTTAATTCTAACATACCGGGGTTGAGTTGGGTTTTGTTTTGGACCACTCGATCCTTATCTTCTTAGTAACATCAATTTCTGAGTTACGTGGCTTCATTGAATACGTTCTGTTGTTTGAGAAGAGGAATTCGAATACTTGAAACTGTTTGTCTGCAACCTAGAAAGAAAAAAAGGTTCAAAAAAATGACAGAGGCAACACGAAGGTATGTCTCCATAATCATCCCTTCGTTCTTGATCTCACCTCTAATCTTGGTATTTTTGTTTCTGTGGTTTTTCAGATATGCGGTAGTTACTGAAGCAAACAGGGGAATTGGCTTAGAGATTTGCAGACAGTTAGCAAGCAACGGGATTAGGGTTGTTTTGACCTCTAGAGATGAGAAAAAAGGACTCGATGCTGTTGAGACACTGAGGCAAGAGACTGGAGTTTCTGATCAAAGCCTTGTCTTTCATCAGCTTGATGTCACTGATCCTGCTAGTATCAAATCTCTTGCCCAGTTTGTAAATAACCAATTTGGAAAACTCGATATCTTGGTATGATTCTCAATTTGATCTGCTCCTACATACATACTAGGTGTTTTGCCTGCTCATGCGGACTTAGTTTTTCTTACGAAAATTTTATTAGATATTTGTTACCACAATCATAAATTATTTTTATGTATTAATCACTTAATTTATTTTCAATTATTTTTTTCAGATTTGTTTCATTTTCATCTTTTTAAACCATGAAAGCATAACCATATATCAAATATTACGCACAAATAAACATTTTCTTCTTTTTTCATTTTTTCAATTTTTTTATAGTTTTGTATTATTTCATCTTCTTAAACATTAATACAATCTATAAAACCTTAATAACATGACAACATATCAATACTGCACGCAAAATACAATAATGTAGAAGAAAAAATTAAAAAGAAAACATTGGAACCATGATATTTTGATTTTGGTTTAATCAAAAGATATAACACATAATTATTTTACTATTTCATCTGCTTTAATTTTTTTTTGTAAAATATAGGTATTATGATATAATTGTTTTAATATATATAGAGATACGAAAACAAACATTAAAGTATTAATAACCTTGTGATGGTTATTATGGTTTTGATATTATCAAACAATTGCAAACATTACAAAATCTATTTTCTATTATGTGTCAGTGCTTGAGAGCAGAATTTCGGCTGTAAAAAAATCATTAACNATCATACCAGTTAAGCTAAGACATGATAATATAAATATTTTAGCATTGGTTTAATTTCTTCTTTTTGAGTATGATATAAAAATAAAGAGATGGACATTAGGATAAACATAAATTATATTTTGTATAAATATGTTTTTCTTTTACTTTTTGGTTAGTTGATTATTATAGTTTCTAAAATCAAATATATAATAACACAGTATATTTCAGATAACAACATAGTATATATTGTAATTATCTTTTTATTTAAAAATATATTTTATATTTTGATAGTTCTTATTATTATTAATTTTAATCATCTATCTAATCAAAATAACTTAAATTCGTTTTTGATTTGTAAATAATTTATATAATTTATTCA
>OVBX01003509.1:0-16725 GCA_900406325.1 Erucastrum elatum | reverse complement strand
TAAAGTTACAATCCTTGTGAAACCGAAATGCTTTTGGTTTAACCTATACTAGATTTTGTTTTATCATTAATAAGCTAGATTTATCCGTCGTGCTTATATATTCGATTAAAATAAAACCATTATGTTTATGTCAACCCTTTCATTTTGATCCCGCTTATTAAAATAGACGGGAATATTATTTGTCACACTTAAAAAATACTAACCTAAATTCCTTACACATTACACTAGTCACCAAGTCGAGAATATCAAAATTTACGTTTAGATAGTAACGTCCAACGGCTCTAGAATGTTTGGCAGTTTAATCTAGATTCTTCTAACCATAATTATAATACAAAGGGGTCGAGGAGAGTTCCAAGATCTAAAACTACAATCCAATTCAGAGGTTTTCGCTCATGGACCCATCGTTTGTGGAGCCTATTAATCTTAATTCATACATCATAAAAAGCCGTATGAGGTTATTACACACGACACTTTCTAGATCAACAGTCAGATTTTAAAATACAGCGTCATAGGAAATCAATAACGTTAATAACTTTTCTTTGACGAATGATTTTCGTTTATTCATAGAATTCCGTTGTTCGCTTTTAATTATATTTTGTTACGGACAGAAATTTTATTGGTAATTTATCTTACGTTTATGATCTAAATGTGAAGCTTATTCGCAAAGTTTAGGAGTACACGTTTCTCTTAACCTTGTATCCAATTTATTCGCTTTGTTTCTTCGTTAGTTTTGACCGTATATATTAAAATTTTGATGAGAAACCACAGAGGATTAACTATACGATAGAAATTTATAATCATTACAGTCAAGGTACTCGAGATCAATGAAGAAAAAAGAATCTATAATCCATCTAGAGTATTATGAAATCGTATGATAGAGAACGCGTACAATAAATATGTTTGAAGAACAAATACTTCTTTCACCAATTAGAAGGAACAAGTACTACTTTAATTAATAATTAAGCGTAATATTTTCAGGCTTATATCACTAAACATTTTTATGGGAAAAGGAAACTATTGTCTAACTTGAAAAAATGTAAAAAGAATAATTGCATGGTTTCATAATTCATGCTAACGTAAACGGATCTACGAGGACACCATATAATAATATAAAACACATCAAATTAAACTATAATAAGAAAATTAAGAGATGGTGTGGTCCATATGATGGGTACACTGCTCAAATTGCCTTACTTATCAAGCAACCTCTTTATTTCTTTCTCTCTGCAAAGATTGAAATTAAACAAAAAAACATAAAAAAGAAAACCAAATTTGAATAACAAAAGAATAATGATCACTTCCTCCAGCTCCATGCCCATGTGACCTCTCTCCCTCTTCTCGTCTTTTTTTTCTTCTTTCTTTCTTGGATAAACATCTCTTCTTCTTCTTTTTGTTTTGTTTATTAGTTATATATCTTTTGTTCTTAGCCTTCCCAAATTCAAAATCATATATGTAGTTCATTTTACTAAACTTCTGTATTTACATATATACATATATAGTATACATACACACATATGTGTGTATATATATATATATCAAATGATGCGTTTAGTATACTGAAATACATGCACTGCATCATAGAAAATTCCATCATCTACAATGGACGCAATTTTTCTGAATGTTATAACATAAGATTTTCACAAATTTTAGATGTTTTCAGAATATGCACTGTGTACACTCACATATACAGACGCGAATACATTATACATGTAAATGTATATAAACATAAGTAATTATAATTTTGAAGTGTATGATTCTGTAGATATAACAAACCGCTTCAAAGACTCATAACAGCTTCTTAAACCAGCAAAGGCGAAATAAAAGGTGGGTCAGTGAATGGGTTTCAGAGCCACCTTTTCCTTTTTCTCGCTTACTTCTTCAGTTAAAGTTTGAGATAGACACACATTTATATATACATATATAATATTTGTATATTAATTCCCTAAAAATCTCTCGTATGTTTTTTATTAATTTATATCTTTCTTTTTTGCAAACTATTAATTTATATCTTTCACATCCCAACTCTCATACTTTCTTCTTCTCTTCTTCTCCCCATTTCCTTCTTCGTTTGTTGACTCTCTCTCTCTCTCTCCTCTTTGCTATCTTTCTCTCTCTTTCGTGATTTGCACAGATCTTATTCTGCTCGACCAAGTTTGTTCCTTTTAGCATAATTTGAGGGTTAATTCCCCATAAATCCTTACTTTGTCTTGTTCTTGTGTCGGTTTAGGTTTTCAAGAAAAACCCTCTTTTGTCTTGTCTCCTCAAAATCAGTGGTTTATTCTCCATAATAAAAGAGGGTTTTATTCAAATCCTCTCTCTCTCTTGCTCTATATATTCTTTCACTCTCGGAAATGATCAGAAGATCTTTGTTATTATCTCTTCACCTACACACAGACGCATAAGAGAAAGTTGATAAAAAACTAGGGATCAAGATGAGCAAGAGTAATCATGCTGGTTCGGTGACGGGTTCGGATATAATAGACGCAAAGATCGAAAAACATCAACTCTGTGGATCCAAGAAGTGTCCCAGCTGCGGCCACAAGCTCGAGGGGAAACCAGTAAGTAATATTCCGTTTTTCTTTTATTTTAATAACTTAAAAAATAATTGTTTCTATCTTCCTTTCTCATTTTGAGTCACTTGTAAATGTTTTTAAGAGAAAAAGGAATAGAATCAACGGGGAGCATCAAGAATGATGCCCGCTGTTGTATTCTCTTGCTTACAGAATTTCCAAATCCAAATTTTAAAGCGTCTATATACGAGTCTTTATATGTATAGTTGTATATACACCTATATATACTCTCTTGTTCTTTTTTTTGAACAACGTTCTTTTTTCTTTATTCTCAAATAAATTTTCACTTTTATTCTTTATAGCAGGATTGGGTTGGTTTACCCGCAGGAGTGAAATTTGACCCAACAGATCAGGAATTGATAGAACATTTAGAGGCAAAAGTCTTAGTTAAAGACATTAAATCTCACCCTCTCATTGACGAATTCATCCCCACCATTGAAGGCGAAGACGGTATTTGCTACACTCACCCCGAGAAGCTTCCCGGTATATAAACACCTTCATGCAGTCATACATCACATCGTTATATATATATATTTTTTTTTTGTCAACTAAAGAGTATCACATCGTTATATATTTATATCTTCATTATAATATATGTTTGTTGATATGACTACAACATTGGGTCACACCAAAGTTTGAATACTCTTTAGTTTATTAGTTGGGTCTCACCAGAGTTCTAATCTTGTACACATGTTTTGATCACACATATTTCATATTTTGCCATACATTGCATATTTATAATGCATATATATTTATATTTATTTGTATTATAATATAAGATTGGTTGATATGTTTATATAGAGAATTGGGTCATACCAAAGTTTGAATCCTTTAAACTTGGGTCACACAAGAAAGATATAAACTAACAAAAAGTATTTTAAAATCTTTGGTAGGAGTGACCAGAGATGGTTTAAGCAGACACTTCTTTCATAGACCATCAAAGGCGTATACGACTGGAACAAGAAAGCGAAGGAAGATTCAAACGGAATGTGACAATAATATGCAAGGAAGTGGTAGCTCCGGTGAGACGAGGTGGCATAAGACCGGTAAAACAAGACCGGTTATGGTAAACGGTAAGCAAAAAGGTTGTAAGAAGATATTGGTTTTGTATACCAATTTTGGTAAGAATCGAAAACCGGAGAAAACCAATTGGGTAATGCATCAGTATCATTTGGGGACACATGAGGAAGAGAAAGAAGGAGAGCTTGTTGTGTCTAAGATATTTTATCAGACTCAACCTAGGCAATGCAATTGGTCGTCTACGTCGAGCTTGAACGCTATAGGCGGCGGAGGCGGTGAAGTGAATAGCGGTGGAGGCGGCGGAGAGTATCATATGAGGAGAGATAGTGGGACTACTAGTGGTGGGAGCTGTTCTTCTTCTAGGGAGATAATGAATGTCAATCCTCTAAATCGATCTGATGAAGTAGGTGGCGTTATGGCTGTACCGGCTGCTGCTACGGCGGTTGCGGCTGGTCTCCCGAGTTATGCAATGGATCAACTTAGCTTTGTTCCCTTTATGAAGAGCTTCGGTGAGGTAAGCGCCGAATTTTGCTTTGTTTCATTTAAAAATTTCGTTGGATAAGATAAGTATTAACTGTGATACATACAATATAAACTAATTCTAACATCAACAAAAAAAAAATCCAATAAGAATTGTTAAAATTAAATTGGAAAATGTTATAAAGCAATTTCAAACAAAAAAACTGTATAGAGAATCTTCGTTTTATTCCATTTGTTGATTACTTTATTTTGAATTCAATTGTTATTCACTATTAATGATATTTAAGGAAAAGAAAAGGAGAATGTTTTAAGAATATGTTAGGTTATTTGCTTGCATTGCAAATAAACAGTGCTCTTCAGGTTATTTTATTTTAATATTATACATTTACAAAAGGATTTAAAAGAAAATAAATTTATTCGTGATGATAATGAACGGTTAGTGAAAAATATTTTTTAACTAACAATATGACCTAAAATTTTACCCGACGTGATAAAATCAGAAAACAATGTCTAAACTGCAACGATCCAAACAAAGAATGGAATGATTCTCAGACCGGTCCAGGTGATGTAACAATTGTTATCGATATCAACTAATACTTATTAATTTTCAGATGGGGAGGAGGGAAACTCCTCAGACCGGGCAAGCTACATGTGAGGATATTATGGCAGAACAACATCGTCTTCGTCATCTTCGTCATCAGGCATCATCCTCAACAACATCAAATCATGGGGTTCATGATCATCACCATCCTCAACATCATCATCAGCAACAACAACGGCATCATGCATTCAACCAAAGCCAGCCTACACATCCAATATCAACCATCATTTCTCCATCCATGTCGCTTCACCATGCCTCCATTAACATCCTTGACGATAATCCTTACCATGTTCATAGAATCTTGCTCCCTGATGAAAATTACCAGGTAAGATAACTATTCTTTTATATCTTTCCTTATTAACATTTTAGAAAATTCCATAAATATTTATTATTTATATATATATATATATGTTCACACCCTCCATTATAATTGATTAATTCAAGTGAGTTACAACTTCATGAATATTACCAAGTTAGCTGGAATATCACTATAGAATAAAAATGAAATTACTTTATGTTACTATTGATTTAGGACTGATGCACCTATCAGTTATTATAAGGATTGTGAAAGAAAGATACTTAATTATAAACGGTGTTACTTATTTGGAGTTTTTTTTTTGTGTTCTTTCACACACACATATGTGTGTTTGTGTTTTTTTTATTAAGTAGTAGAAATTGTGGTTCTTGCACATCTTAGGTTTTGACCAAAAAAATTTGCATGCATGTGACTTAACAATGACGGGACTACATAAGCATGCAAGTTGGGTTCTACCAAAGTCGATTATGACAAGTAAAGTATGTATAGATAATTGGTCTAGAAAATACAATTAAATGAATCTAATACTCCGTAAGACGTGTCTAGCTAACTATCCATTATCCAAAGTCCAACAAAAGCTAAGTCACTTTTTAGTGTCAACCAAACTAAAAACAAGTAGGAAACAAATGTAGTATATGGTGATGAAGAGACAAGATGATTAATTTACTGTTGTAAGATAATTTTCTTTCTTTAAAAATAATATTTTTCCTGAAATGACTTTTTACTTTTTGACTGAACAAGATCCAACAACAACATAAAGAAGGAGAAGAACATAATGATGGGAAGCTGGGAGGGAGGTCAGCTTCTGGACTGGAAGAACTCATAATGGGCTGCACTTCTTCTACCACTCATCATGATGTAAAAGATGTAAGTAATTAATCCCTTTTTGACTCTTAATTTCATAGGAAACCCCTCTTTTTACCATCATGAGTTTAAAGCAAAAAAAGATTATATATATATATATATATATATATATATATATATATATACTAGTATATTTTTTTTGTAACACACTAGTTATCTAATATATGCTTTCGTAACTTTAATATAAGTGTCATGCATTAAGTATTCATCATACAAGTGATAAATGACTGAAATTGAATGTAAGTAAAATGTGGTTTCTTATTGAGAGCAGTCTTGCATTCTCGATTATAATGTAGGTTTTAAAAAACGAAAATAAGTATCTAAAATAATAAATATCTGTAGCAAACAGTAACTGGTCACATGAATAAAAATGGAAAAATATGTTTTTCTATGAAAAACTCTTTTCATTTTTTACTTTTCTTTAAGTGCATAGGGGGATACTTAAGATTACATATATTCTTTACTTAATTGGAAAGACTTAAAACAGAGTAATAAACAAAATCAGAAAAGAAAAAGAAAGAGAGGTGTGTTTGCTTTTGTCATAGTTTGCTTTTTAACCTATAAATTACTCTTTTAAAGAACAATGGAAAATTTGCAGATTGTTTTCGTTTTTTTCCTTTTAAAACATTTTAAAAATACTTACGAAGGAAATGATGGAGAATTTATACATATGTGGATATATGTAAATATTATAATGTCTTTTTTCATGCGTTGTACCTCGCGGGACAAGTTCGGTAATATCCATTAGTAGTTTTCATTGTGTTCTTGTGGGGGACAGCATGTCTCCATTCTCTTTTCCAAATCCGTCTAAAGTATAATGAAATCTCCTTATTATATATAAGAGTATTTCAAAATTGTAAATATATACCTGTACTTCATTATAAAATAAGTAGTCATAACTAAATGTCTAGCTACTTGTGAGATGCTAGCTTGGTAGACCTAGTTTAATATTTATCTATCTGATCCCAGTTCATGTCAGTTTGATTTACGAAAGAACATCAAAGTGAATTAGTTCAGTTTGGTTTAAGGTCAAATTAATCCAATTTGTTTCTAACTAAACCAGATGATATGAACTTAGTTCACATATGTATGCTCACATACTTACATAGTTATTTATTGATAATATATACATGTATATATATTGAGAAACGATTTGATTGGTGCAGGGATCATCATCAATGGGGAACCAACAAGAAGCAGAATGGTTGAAGTACTCAACATTTTGGCCAGCCCCTGGCTCTTCTGACAATCAAGATCATCATGGGTAATTGTGCCATTTCCAGTCTGATGATCATGACACACATCAGAAAAAGTTGTTACCATCAATATCTATCATGATGGCCATGTCATCATCATCATCATCATCATGACATCTCCATGGAAAATGGTATTTAGATCGATCTTGGTTCAACCAAGTTATATATTATGCATGATTTTTCCATGGTGAAGGGGGTTTTAAACAGTACCAAAAATCAAATGTTTTTTTGTTTTTTATATATTCAAGAGGATTTTGATATAAAAGCATTTAAAAAGGGGAGGGAAAAAACAAAAGTAATAAAAAGCATGAGAAAAGCTGTTATATTCCAAAGAGAAGAAGAAAAAGCAAAGAAAAATTGCATGAAAATCATCAATAGTGCCATATAAAATTAGAGATTTAGGTATGTCCATTATGTTTATTTTTTAAGTTCCATTTTTTCTTCAGTTATTTGAATTTCTTCATATGTCTTTTTTTTGGTTATTTAGGATGAACTTTATAACTAATGTATTGGCTTTTTGTAAAATATACATATGCTGGTAAATAATATTAATTACTTATTACTAGTTTCCCTGTATTATTTCTTATGAGTTATATTCTTTATTTTAATAGTTTTAATATTAAGATTTTACAGCTTTCAAAAGAGATGTAACTTATTTTACCAATAACAAAAGGAATCTAAAACCGAAAAGGAAGACATAGTTTATCAGAAATATTAGAAACTACTATAGGAAAAAAATACAAGCAAAGTAAAATTCAAGGAGAGAATGAGTCTTGACCCGTCACTGAGTAAGACACAAGTTGACTTCTTATGGAACTACCAGCGACTTGTGGGATTGCGTTTGGCGTGGAGGAAACCGTCGTGAAGACTTATAAGGCTTACGTAGAAAGGTTAATAGGAGAAGTTGTTGCAAAATCTAACAGTGGAATAAAAACAGATATATATATAGGTATATATTTTAGAAAGTACATTTAATATATGCTGAGAACTAATATAAAGTTCTAAAAATAGTACATTTTGTTTGAGTGAATTACTGGTTGAAGCAAGTTAGGGGAAAAAATTGATTCCCGTTAATTAAAAAAAATTGGCTTCTGTTTTGAAGATTTGAACTGTGGAATAATGGAATCTATACCTAAAGAAAAATTAAGAAGTAGTGGTATCTTACAAAAGCACTTGGCTATGTTTCTGTTTGGTCTCTTTTGTCTTTAATTTTGTCCATATAAATATGTGTAGATTTACATTGCAACCTTCTTTGGTGCTTTGTTCTATAGACATATATTCCATATTCCACTCATCTTCTAGCATATTATCAAATGACCCCTATAACGGCCTAACTCATCCTTGGATTAATATACATTTTATATTTTCATTGTTATCACGAATTCAAATGTTTTATTTGGTTGCTTATTCAATTGCACAAAAATACAAATATAGTGACCTTATCATTTATTAATTACGGGAAAATGTTTAGCTATAATAGATTTTACATAGAAATCAACCAACGTAGAACTTTATCAGTCGCAAGATTTAGCAAATGATCAATATCGATCCACGAGACTAGGTTACTAGTTAGTTCTCCAAGTTTATATTGTGTACGTTCATGGGATATTGGGAGAGGAAAAAAGCAAAATCAACATGGGGAGAGATGATATGTTACTTGTCCTTTTTTTTGGCATGGTGAGATTCTTAAAATGGAATAAAGGAATAACCAGACAATATTTACCTTTATTTCTTCTTTTTGGTTAACCAAGTATAAACCTTTATTCTTCCATTGTTTTTTTGTTATAAGATATTTCTTATTCGACAAGTGGAATCCATTTTTCATTTCATATTTTGAACTTCTACCATATTCCACAAAATCTTTTTTACGTACCAATATTCATTTTTATATAATTTTGTACTTCTATATGCATAATTATATACATCGATGTTATATTTAAGTAAGCAAGTTGCAGTGTCCGTATTTGCACCACAAGATCAATTTATCATCTTTTATATGTTTGTTTGTCTATGAGGACACCATGGTTATTAAAAAAAAGGTAATTGAGTAAAATAGCAAAGAAAGTTGGTCTAGTTAAACGATAATTTTTATTAATTGCTACTTTTTTCAACTGCTATTAGCAAATGAATAAACGTATCTATAAAAATTGGGTATTAATATTTAACTTGTAATTTCATTGATTTTATATAATATTTTCTTAGATGAATGCAAAAGTAGTTAAGACTAAATATTAAATAATGATAGCTGAGTTAATAGATCACAAACTCATGTGTCTAAAAACACTTAAATACATAATTTATATATGTCTTTTGATAATAAAAAAAACATAATATATATATATATATATGTCCAATAAAGAAAGGATGATATTTTGACCCAAAAAGGATAATATCAGTGCTTTAGCCAAATCCAAATTTGATGACCTAATCTTATCGCCAATGCTCAAACTCCATGGAAACCATTGTTAGGGATGAGATTCCAGAATCCTACATAGATCTAAAAACAAGCATTAATTATCAAGAAACCGTTCGAAGTCATGCCAAACTCTATCGGCCGCACCTCCATGTCGTGTATATAAAGAAGACATTGTGCTACACAATTTGATGACAACGGTCCATAACATCAAATCAGTAGTGATCAGCACAAGATTTGGCTGCGCCACCATAAATTATATACTGGAAAGAGAAGAATCCGGCTACACAATATGATCAACGGTCCAAAACCTTTACTAAAACCACTACAAGATCGAAATGTAAACAAATCCACACATGAAAATGACATCACCATGTGCGACTTCACATGCACGGACGCACCCCTCTTCTCCCGTCTTCCGGATCTATTTGTGTTCGTAATTCGCCGTATCACTTAGGCTTCTGATGATTAAGCTTCGCAATAAACTTAATGGGCCTACTACAGGCCTGATAAATCATTTGAGCTTAGCATGTGGTTGTCAATAGTATGTCCTCCTGATATTTTGCCATCATTTTTCTTGCAGGCTTAGTCATTTAAACCGAAACCAAACTGAATTATCCGAATCAGGTGTAACCCAAATTTGCATGCGGAACTTTGTCGGCTCATTGCTTTACTGCTTAGCATTCACATGAAACTTACTCCCACTTTGTAATTCAACCAAACATACCAACTACACACCACCGATCTAATCCTCTGATCATTTATCCGCAAGCCCTCGTGCGTGTTTTCTACTTGTGAAAACACGTAAAAGTTGGTATTATGGAATTCTTATATTATACTTTCAAACACGTAAAAATGGTAGAGGAATAGATATCTATTAGACGATGGTAATATCGACATATTTTGTTGTCACCATTTTGTGTTTTTGTTTTGTTGTGAATGCTTGGAAACCTACATTTTTGTTGTTTAGCTCAAGCAAAGTAATTTATTGTTCGAATATACGTTTCTCTCTCAATAATTGCATTGAAAACTATTCAGATTAAATGCAGCCACACATTAAATAATATTTGTTTGAATGGAGACATTTAAGCATTTGTGCCACGCCATGTGATGCATTAAAAATTTCTAACACTCGCAAAAAAAAGAGTGAAAAATATCTGTCCCACAAGTCAGCAACACTAGATTCACAGTCACAAGCTTTGCCTTTTCTTATTTATATCCTCATCAAGATCCTGTTCATTATTTTACCCAAAAAAAAGATCCTGTTCATTTTTTTCTCATTTATGAAAACATTCTTGGTCACTTCTGTTTAAAATATTCGCAATCAACTATAACATGTGGAATTTAAACCATATAATAAGACTTTTCAAAGAAGAGAATAAAAAAGTTCAGATTGACAAACTGTTATTATACTTATTTTATATGGCTGAAAAATGTCCAGATTGCATTTATTACAAACCGTTCTTGGTTCTCAACTAATAGTAGACAAAGACTAGTTTTGTGAATAATTTTCATTGAAATATGTAATCCATTCAAATGACAGTTGTAAGAAGTCTCTATCAACCATGTGATCTAATATTCAACACTAATGCATAAAATTTTTGTGCATAAATTCACTGGAATCAATTAAAAAAGTGGAACAAAACGCAAAAGCAGATGAACCCGTGATATGATCTATGCAATCATAAGTTGAAAACAAACAGTAAACTCAAAGGCAAATGTGACAAAACGACACAACGAACAAATCAAAACTCTGTTTTGATAATCTTGTCCACATTTTTCCACATATCATCAATGCTTCTTCAACCACATTCACTCTGTAGGCTGTAGCATCATAACCTCACTCTCTCTCTCACAAACACTCACATAATAACCTTACTAATCACTATTCATTCTCTTTCCTTAAGTGTCAAACTCATAAAACACCCACAAAAAGCTAACATTCTTTCAGCTTCGTGGTAAATAAAAATGGCCAAGAAGAAGAAAGGCAGCGACTTTAACCTCCTCTGTTTGCTCTTGTTTCTAACTAGTTTGATTCAGACAGATGCTTCCTTTGGCGTAGGAGGCGGCGTTGGAGTGGGAATAGGCGGCGGTGTTGTCGGCGGCGGTGGAGTTTGGATTGGCGGCGGAGGAGTCAACGGCGGTGACCGGAACACCGTTCCAGCTACTGTGGCTTACAATGCTCTACAAGCTTGGAAAGCCGCCATTACAGAGGATCCTTCAGGTGTTCTCAAGACATGGGTTGGTTCAGATGTCTGTTCTTACAAAGGGGTTTTCTGTTCTGGTCAGTCTATAACCGCCATAGATCTTAACCATGCAAATCTCAGAGGCACCCTCGTCAAAGACCTCGCTTACCTCTCTGACCTCAACATACTCCATCTCAACAGTAACAGATTCTACGGACAAGTGCCAGAGTCTTTCAAAGACTTAGATTCTCTCCAGGAGCTTGATCTCAGCAACAACAGACTCTCAGGTCCTTTCCCTTTGGTCACAATCTACATACCGAACCTGGTTTACCTCGATCTCCGGTTTAATAGCTTCTCAGGTTTCCTCCCTGAAGCTCTCTTCGACAAGAGACTAGACGCTATCTTCCTCAACAACAACCAGTTCGAAGGAGAGATCCCCAGGAACCTCGGAAACTCTCCGGCGTCGGTGATCAACCTCGCTAACAACAAGTTTTCCGGCGAGATTCCGACGAGTTTCGGCCTCACTGGTTCGAGAGTTAGAGAGGTTTTGCTGTTGAATAACCAGTTAACCGGATGCATACCGGAATCTGTAGGAATGTTCTCGGAGATCGAAGTCTTTGACGTGAGCTACAACTCCTTGATGGGTCATGTCCCCGACACCATCTCCTGCTTGTCGGAGATTGAAATTTTGAATCTTGCGCACAACAGATTCTCTGGCGAGGTTCCTGACTTGGTCTGCTCGTTGAGGAGCCTGATAAACCTCACAGTTTCTTTCAATTTCTTCTCCGGGATCAGCTCCGAGTGCTCGAGAGTTAGCTTCGGGTTTGATTTCTCCGGGAACTGTATCCCCGGGAGAAACTCGCAGCGGCCGGGGAATGATTGTTCTGGTTACTCTGGCGGAGCGTTGAGCTGTTACAGGAGTGCGCCTCTGACTTGCGGTGGGATAAGCGTGGGACTCAAAGAGAAGTTCAGTCGCTTCACTTCTTCGTCTCCTCCTCCGTGAGTGTTAGTTTTAAAGTTAGAAGCTTTTATTTTACAAGAAACCGTTGTATGTTAGTTAAAACTAGAAGCTTTTTGATTGTATGTTGAAGTTGTTGATGATTAGTGCATTAATCAAGTTTAAATAAATCACATGACTAGTTTGTTGTTACTCAAGTACATGAATGAGAACACTAGTGATCAAGGAATGTAGTACATTGGATTGGGGACTTTAAAAGAACGATCAGCCACGGCGAATCCGAGAAGATCGCTCCATTGATCGCCGGTATTGCCACGGATCTTGAAGCCTTCCTCGATCAGCTTCGACCGCTGCTCCGATTTGTAGTTTGTAGCTGACTTCCCTTGATCTTCTGGACCTCTGCATTGTAAACCAACAAGCCATGTTAGAAGCCAAAGAAGAAAGGGACAGAGCGTTTTTGTGTGATAGCTTACTTACCTCAAGAGGAGCCTTTCCCAACCGGAGTAACCGGCGTCTCGAAGATTAGTCTCGGTGACACTTCTTTGGTGTTCGTCCCGACCGGTTAAGAGAACGATCGTAAAGCCGAGATTCTTGAGAGCATTGTACAGTCTCAAACTAGCTTCAAAAGCTGGAGCTGTACCTCCTACCACCCACTCATTGAAGCTATTAGACTCAAACGGTTCAGACCTAAACCAATCCGAAAACAATTCAATCAGTACGCTAAAACCAATACAATTACAACAGAACCGGATAACCGGATCTACAAATCTAGTAAAACCGGATCAAATGCGTAGACCATTACAACAAATTCGGATTGATGATATGATCAACCAGAAAAGAACTCAAATCGAACCGGTCGGTACGCTAGGAAAAACGATGCAATTACAACAGAACCGGAATCTTAACAGAAAACCGAATCCAATTGCGGAGACCACACTTTACAGCTACGCTAACAGATTCCGGTTTGATTTAAAAATCAACAACCATCAGAACCGTTGATATAAAACAGATTAAGATCTAACGGCCAATAATAGAGAGATCGTTACCCGTAACCGTGAGCCCTGTAGTAGTCTAAATTCGTGAGGAGCGTCTCGTCGATATCGAAGATCCANCGTGAGGAGCGTCTCGTCGATATCGAAGATCCACACGTCCTTCCCGTCGCCGGTAACCTGAACCGTCTTTGCGAAGGCGAGCGCGTAATCGGCGATGACATCGTAATCGGATCCGTACTGGTCTCCGTTGAGATAACTGGCGACGGAATCAACGCACATGGACGGGATCACATCCCAGGTTCCGGCGTTGTTTGTCTCCGCGGCCAATCTCCAGCTCTCGCAGTAGGTATCTGCGGCGGAGGAGCGAGATCCGTCGCTTCCCGGGAGCTTGATGAAGGAGGTGCGAAGAGAGGTTAAGGGATTTGGTAAGAAGGTGAATAGAGTGAGGACGATGAAGGAGATCGGGATACCACGAGGAGACGCCATTGGAGAGATTGAGAAAGAGGGGGAGAGATTCTCCAAAATGATTGGTTATGGGATTATATATATTTTAAAATGTAGTTTGATTTTTTTTCCACCTAGTTTCTTACTTTCATTAGCTCTTAATGACGTTTGGTTGATATATAATACTGTTTGATATATAGTATTGTTTGATTTTCTTTTCCACCTATTTTCATTAGCTAAATGATTTGATCGATAATGTTGTTTGATATCGTTTTGTTTGATTTTTTTTCCACCTAATTTCATTAGCTAAATGATTTGATCGATATATAATCCAGTTTGATATCATTGTTTGATTTTTTGCACCTAATTTCATTAGCTGAATGACAGTTGGTCAATATATAATATAGTTTGATATTGTCCATCTAGTTTCATAAGCTAAATGACGTTTAGTCGATATATATTATAGTTTGATTATTTCCACATACTTTCATAAGCTTAGCGACCCTAGGTAGATATACATATATAGTATAGTTTGATATCTACAAATTAATAAAATTTTGTAGTCACAGCATTATTAATTTTTAGAGGTTTCACTGTAATATAGTTAGTATAGGTTATAAAGATATTTTTTTAACTGGATAGAGGTATTTTCATTCCAGTTCAAACAACTCGTCTTTTCCAAGAGATTAGCCAATGTTTATAAGAAGAAAAAAAATTCTCAAACCAAATTATTGGCAAAAGAATACAACGTATTAAGTTCAAAAAGAAAAAAAAAAGAATACAACGCATTGGAAAGTTAAACCATAGTTTTGCTAATTAATATTGAGTTATTATAATTTCACTAGATTTTGATCCGTGTTTTCAAAACGCGGAATAATTTTTGTTGAAAACTATATATTTAATCATATTTTATCTTTACACAATGTAAACATAGGTATTAAATCTGTAACTCAAATCCAAATAAAAAATGATCCATACACGGTTCGAATGTGAGAATATCAAAATGGGTTTTATATGATGGTACAAAATATATCCAAACTCGACGTATTATAGCCAAACTAAAATGGATAACCCAAAAAATAAAATAAAGTGGAAAAATCCTAACACCTGATCTGAGTGTCCAAATTAGTGACAAATATAAATATTTGAAACATAAACTTAAAGTAAACCATGTTTCTTCTGTAACTTTAAGTGATCAAACCTATAATAGAAGAAGATGGTTAAACACAACATACATAAATAATCAGAAAATCTAGCATTTTGTTGTTGTTGTTAGACCATAAACTTGGTGATCCGCCTCCATATTTCATTTGGTCAACATGTTTCATGTGTGTAGAAGAGCACAAGACCTTTTTTCTTCCTTATACGATTATCTACGATTCCAGGTTTAGATGCTTTAGTGGTCAGCATAGGTGAACCAAGTAAATCACTGCCAAATAATTTACTCTAGTTGTAGTTGATTACAATTATTTTCCTCTTGATCATCAAACCTACCAAGGAAGTATAGTACCTGAAATTTATGGCCCTGTTTCTTGATTAATATCTGCCTGAAAAAATGAAGCTCAAGAATTTCGAGGATCTTGCTTTGGCAGCTTAAAGGAGACAAGGACAGTAAGATATCAAAGATAACAAGGTAAAGTGATTTTAGAACCAAGGTTGTGTGTTTAGAATGCCTTTTCTCAAAGAAAATTAAGTTGTGTAAAATGTGTTTCGTGGAAGTGGTTTTGATCGAGTGAGAGACGTTTGAGAAATATTGGTTTACATCAAATATAAATCCGTTTATAGTTATTAACTTATCATCCTCAGAGCTTCTAATATATAAAATTTGATTTAAAAACTTGGTGGATTCAGTTTTAATATGATTAGTAATTTAGTACATTTGTGATATTTTTCTAATGGAAAAGATATTTAAAACCATATATAATTCCAATGAAATGATGTGATATATTATGTATCTGCGTTACTAATTTATGATAATATCTAAAAGATAACAAGGCTGGTAAAATATATGTTTTAATTGTTTGTAGTTATTTACATAATTTATTGTTTCTGGTTTTTCCAAAACCGGTACATTATCCAATCAAGATTTTTGAAAAGTAATTCTCCAAAGATTAGTAGATTTTATAACTTTTTTTTTCTACTGTATCAGTCATGTACATAAATTATTTTTGATTCTTTTCACATTGACTTTCCACAATTGTTTTAGTGTTCAACACTTCATTTTTCCTTTTTTAACATCTTACATGATACTTTTTTTCCACCTAATAATTCACAAAGTTTCAACTTTTCCACAATAATTATTTCTCTGGTCAAATTAAATAAATATAATCTCTATTTAAAGAGAAAAATAATAAAATTTCATATAATAAAAAATTTATTTAATCTACAATCATATAATTTTTGTAGGGCTTTTTGCAAAAGTGACTCAAAACTTGGAGTCAAACAGAAAACTAACCTTTTCTTTTGACTCATTTTTTTTTGAGATTTTCACCCCACACTTGCATTTAATCTACGAAAATGCCATTAACTCTTTTTTTTCGAAAAGGACTTCTTTACTGTCTCATCCTCATCTTCTTCAAGTATTTACAATAGTGCCACTTCCATGAATAGTTCCAACAACCTTGT
>OVBX01003507.1:0-16730 GCA_900406325.1 Erucastrum elatum | reverse complement strand
TTTCTCTCCCCCCTAGCGGCCCGGTTCGACAATTAAAACTTTCCGCGACCGAAGCCCAATTTAAAAACTTAAAGCGACCCACAACACTAATGCACCCTAGTAAACATGTCTAAAAACTTAAATTGATAAATCCATGCTAGTAAGATAAACTGTATTTTTTATTTATCTTTTATTTTGCTACTTTTTAGTTATCGGCTAAAACAGGACCGAAGCTGAAACCCAAAGTAAATGAAGTCAATCATGTTTTGGCTAGATCCGTAACTGAACCGATATTCTTACTTCGGATCGGGTTCGGGTTTGAGATTTATGCCCAGACCTAGTTATGTATATTAGGGTGATGGGGAGGTGTTATAATAGTTTCATGCTTTGGACTCTGCTAGGTTGATTTCAATGAATTATATTTTGTGAGTGGTGGTTATGGTGATAATTTCAAATACTCATAGGTGTCATATTAACCGCCAGTTTTTTCTCGCTCTGGATTTGTCAAAATTAAGTAGTTGTGACAATATCAATTTAACCAATCAGAGGTATATTGATCTTAAAGACACATTCAAAGTTGGTATGGTGTATTTTTAATCATAAATCTTAATAATAAGAATTTGAAAATTTTGATATTTATTGTTGTTGATTAATTTTTTTGATGATATAATTATGTAGCCATCTCTATTCGTTAAGAGCATTATTTAATGTTTTTATTGTGTTATATAGTAATACATGATAGGTTTATATATTTTGTGTTTGTATTTTTCAATAATATGTTTTGTGTATATAATAGTAAAGCCTCTGATGTAAAACATATTGAATAACTTTGCATTTGTTGTTTTAAGATTAATATTTTAATGTTATAAATTGTATTTTATTTTTATTTGAATTATTTGAACATTATTCTTTAAGATGTTTTGTGTTCTCTTTCCATATTTTGACATTGAGCCGTCACCATCTATGTATTTTGTTTACCTTTTCGGTGTGCTTTGCTTCTCATTCTCACAGAAAAAATACTCACCCCTGTATGTTTGTCTTCCCCATATTGTTTGCTATTTGTTTTAGATTGAGTTTAGAAGTTTCATGTTATGTGGTTGTTACTCACAGCGTTATTTGTTGTTTCGGTCAATATTAGATGTTCTTTTTCTTACTTAAATTTTTGTTGATGTTAGAAAGTCCATCTCCTTGGGTTGGATTAGAGTCTAGTCGTCTTTAATGTTGATTTCTTCTTTGTTAGCTTACCGTCGATAATTCATGTTCGGTTTGGTTTTCAAGATCTAGTTTTTGATCATCTGACTTCTATGTTTTCTTTCTTAGTGTAAGGACTGCTCTACGGTTTGCTGATTTCATCACTGCTCGTGTCTCTAGTGGCTCTCTGTTTTGCCAATTTGCGGCTCTAGGTTTAGATAGTGTTTTCTTTCGCGTATGCTCTGTAGATTTATAATATTGTGCCTGGTTTAAAGTTTGGGCTTTGGTTTCTTGGTGGTTAACTTTCATTCTTCCTCCTTCAAGTTGTATGTTTTCTTCCCCTGTTTTTTTTTAATATAAGTGTGCGAAGTTAGTTTCTCAGAATTTTAGTCTTTTTATCTAGAGTTTCGTGGTTCTCCGCAGGTAGGAGCGTTTTTCTGTGGTTGTTTAGTTTGTACGATGCTTTGTACATCCTAGCTGGTGAGTGCACTTATGGTGTGTTAAAAAAATTTCTTCTTCTTTCGTAGCGATTTTTTTCTTCTGTTGAATATTCTTGCTCTAACACGCTTTCTTGATACTTTGTGTTGGTCCTTGATCGTGTTTCTTTGTATTCGAAAAATGCTTTGTCTCGGAGTTTATATCTCTACTCTTTTTCGACATCTCCTTGTTATGACCAAAACATTCTATGATAAATTGGGCTAAGTTAGTTTTTGTTCTTGATATCGTTTCCGCTCTAAACATTTACTTAGTTAGTGCGTCTTTGACATTTTGTGTTTCTCTATGATTATAGAAACTTTATGTTTCGATTATAAGTTGTGTTCTAGTTTATTTTTCTTTACTTTGTCAATATTAAAATAAATATATAATTTGTAAATGAAATAATAAAAAATAGTAACGACTAATAAAATAGTGAAATTTATGTTATTTGTAGTTGTGAATAAATTAAAGATTTAAAATATATTTATATTTTTTTATTTATTATTTTATTTATTTGTATTTTCTAATTAATAAAATGGATTATCAAACTTAATAAGATGATGATTATTGTGAAAATGATTAGATAGTGTACAATTAAAAAAATGATGAACCAAATTGTAGTAATCTAAAAGAAATATGATTTAAAATGTAAAAAAATAGAAGAAGGGGACACATGTGAACAAACCCCATTTCCACATGTCACAAGAAGAGAGAAAAATTTACTTTATATATATAGATTTACTAGGGTTATTACATACAATGCCATTGGTACTAATATTTTTATTACATGCTTCTTTTTTACATTTCTCAATCAACTTTAATATTCTAGCAATAAACAGGAAGACACATAAAGATATTTCTATACGACTGGCATATAGTGTATGTTTTAGAAATTTATATAGACCTTTACTATAATATATCGTTTACGTTCGTATTATGTATATAATACATAACTTATGCATACCAGAATTAATTTTATATACTATACAAACGATATATATATAATCATATATAAAATATTGATCAAACTATGGCATTGTACATTTATTTTTATTTTTTTATAGGTTTAACTATTAGGAATTATAACATTTTGTTATAGAAAATGACATTTTGGCCATATATGCATAATTTTCCTTGATACGAGATCCGACTGGTAAAATAATGATTTATCAAATCAATATAGTCTATGTTTTAGAAATTTATATATACCTTGAATATAATCTATTTTCTATGTTTGTATTATGTATATAATACATAATTTATATATGCCAAAATTATATAATCTTATATAAAATATTGAGCAAAAGGTGTCAAAACATGATAAATAATTATTCTCCCAAATTAAGAATATATGGAAAAAACTGATTCAATGGTCGATCACATTAATAAATTTAGGAGGTTAACATAATTATTTTCAAAATTTGTGCTTTGCAAGGCTAATTTACTATTTATTCCAGCATATAATATGAAGGGATTAATGGGATATTGATTCGAAAATTAGTAAATCAATAACATTCCAATTTCGTAAACATTACTTTTTTGAAAAAAAAAATTTGAAAATATTCCTTACCATTTAATAGTATTCCTATTAATTGTGTTTGACCACGATATTTAATATTTGCCTAAATTATGAGAAGAGGATATACGAATTTAAAACCTACGGAATTTGTGAGGCGTTAACAATGGTAATTGGAATAATATATAGTATCTTATACCATTTATATAGATACCAAAGTTATAACATATACTATCGCCAACCTAAAAGACAATAAGTTATGTTTTTATTATTTTGGAGTTTTATTATCTAAGTTATGTTCTTTATATTATTCAGCAATTATATTATAAAACAATAATTTAATAGACTATGTTTCTCTTCTCATATCTTCGCAACTAATTTTATATAAATTTTGGCTATCAGTTACCAAACAAATCATTAGAATTCATGATAAAACGTTTATAACATCTCAACTTTTCAATATAAGACATGATGTCAATTTTTTTGTATTCTCTAATAATATCTTCTGCATACAGTATATAATATTTGAATGTTAATTTTAATAATTTTATATTAAGACCTCTCTACTTTTATGTATATATTTTATTATATAATATATATATTAAATATACATTGTTCGTAAAAGTATTTATATTTCCTCTCACTCCGCACAAGGCGCGGATCATATCCTAATTATTAATTATTTACCTAACCACAATTTAACCAATAATAAAATAGAATATTTAATATTATTGGTTATATAACATTAACTGTTATTCAATTTTATATAAGATATTGAAAACGTCAAAGAATTTGAAAAAAATAATCTCTCCATATATTAAAAAAGAGGGATTATAATTGTGCATATACACGATAAAATGTGCAAATAAATCAATCAATCTTCAAAATTCTCCAAAGAGTTCCTTTCTATACAAACTCAAATTATAAAACCTAAAATAATACAACTCTCTCAGAATATTTGTGGTACGTAAATTGTAGTATTGAAAATAACCGAGGAATTTATCTATGATTTAACTATTCCACTGTTGATGAATATGGCAAGAGCACCTCCAATAGGAAGAACACCTCAAATATAAAGATTCTTAGAAAAAAACTAACATAAAAATGGAAAACAAATTACAATGAAATAGAATTATCGAAAGAGAATAAAGTTTTCAATAGTCAAAAAACCATAGCCGTCAAAGAGTGAGGAAAGGCCGTCAAGATTTTCAATGGCCGGTTTCGGTGACTTTTTTAGCATCGGAACCGACCAATTCTCCTCTTTTATCTCTTGTGATCCATTGCTGTTGGTTTTGGAATTGGAGTATATGATTTATCGGTTGTTGTCAAGTCGAGAGTTACTTTAGTTTGAGTTGTGTTGCTTCTGTTTCTTTTCGTTTGTTTGCAGTCATGGTCGATTTGTTATCGTCTGGTTATAGCTTTTTGGATTTGTCGGTGTGAGGTGTATTTGCTGTGGAGGTATCTACTAGACTTCTCCTTTATCCACAATGGATTGGGTGAGTGTTTCAAGACGAAGCAGTGTGTTCGATTTACAGGTTTTCTCTTGCGAGAAGGTGACCAGTTTAGCTCTGTTGATCGCTATTCTGCCTAACGAGTGTCCGCGTGTAAGACCTGTAAATCTTCGCCGATGTTTTCCCCTTTAGCTTTTCAAGTTCGTAAGAATTGAGACTGGTGCTTGGTTTCGAATTGTTTCTGCATTGCCTCCATTTTGCAACAGTCTCTGGTATTGATGTAAGTTTATCCTCGCACATGTTTTTACCGATGTTGTTCCTTTTCTGGTTTGGTGGTGTACCCTACAGGGTTGGGGTTGCTTACGTCATTAGTTCTTCAGTTATCTTCGGTTTCATGTGTTTTCAGTAGTGTATGCGAGTTATGATCAGACAATCAGTTCCAGCTTTAGTACCTATTGTTCTCTAAAGTTTACTTGTCGTATTAACTTTTATCTCTCTTAATTGGGCTATTGCTTCCGGAGATATCAATGTTTTCTATCGGTTTTTGTAATCCATGATGTTTTTCAAGATATCTGTGAAAAAAGAGAGAATTTGTGAAAATACTCGCAAGATGCTATAACACTTGTCATTAGTTAATTCAATTCTTTTCAACACTATAATTATATTGTATAGTTAAATTATATTAAAATGCTATTATAAATTTTCTAGAATTCAATTTTGAGATATTATCCCCTGTAATTGTTTTAAATTTCACTTTCAGATTTAACATTAACACTAAATTTTGACCCGCCCTTAAAAAGGCAGGTATTTTAAATTTTTATGAAATATATTATTTTTTTGTATTATTGAATATATTTATCTTAGTAAAACCTTCTTTATAATAAGTTCGAGATATAGAGTCTCTCTGATAGACTATGTGTTTTTTGGATTTGTTTTATTCTCTCTCTAATCAACAAATTTATTTGGCTTGTTGTTAAAATAAATAATTTTAGAACGCAAATGTATAATACTTTTATATTGATATTTTGTTTAAACAATGTGACATATTTCTATATTAATTAAATATTTACATTGTAATATATTTTTTTTATACAAATCAACATATTTGTGTAGTTTGTTGTTAAAAGAAATGATTTTGAATGCCAAAACAAAGTACCTAGAAAGAAATTTCAAAACCCAAAAAATATGTACCCGAAAGAAGCGACCTGTACCTAAATGGATACCAAATGTCTATGCCTAACTGATTTCGTAAACAAATAAAAAATATTTTTATGTTTTTGGCTAAATGAAGTTAAATAAAAAAAGGTTAAATAGAAATTTTATATTTACTAATATTTTTACAATATTAATAATGATCAATATATGAATATCGATTTGTTTAGATAAGTTTTGAAATTTAAATTAATTAATTTAAATTAATTTTAAATGCAATGGTAGAATCTATAAATAAAATGAAACACAAAAAGAAAGCACCTAAAAATAAATTTCAAAACCCAAAAAAACTATATCAGAAAAAACTACCTAAATGGGTTCCCGAATGTTTATGCCTAACTGATTTTGTAAAAAAAAAAAATAATAATCTTTTTATGTGTTTGGCTAAATTAAGTGAAATAGAATTGTTTTTTTATTTAGTAGTAATTTTACAATATTAATAATAATCAATATATGCAGACATCAATTTGTTTAGATAAGTTTGGAATTATAATTAATTAATTTAAATTGATTTTAAATGTATTGGTAGAATCTGTAAATAAAATAAAATAAAATAAAAGAAATACCTGATTTATTATAAATGCAATGACTAAATGTGTAAATAAAAGTAAGTAAATATACTGCTATGCATGTTTCCAAACATTTATAATTTAATATTGTTATACATGTTTCCAAACAAACCTCCTTTTTAAACTGCAATTCATGTTTCTAAACACTCCAATTTTGTATTTTAAATTTAATAATATAGATAGTAGGAGAACTTTAACATACTAAATCGTGTGAATAGAATACTAAAGAGAGAATAAGGATACTTTCATAGATTCAAGGAATGTAGACTAATCTACTAGTTCCTAATTCTTTCTTAGCTTATGTTATATATACATTATCTTGGTTGATGAATAAAACACACACTTCTGCATATAATAATTTATGGTATTATAGCTAAAATTCTACCTTAAATATTTTTTCTTTCTATACTAGTTGATTAAAATCGTGTTCAAGGACATAGACTTACAGTTACTGGGCACGTGCCCCTAATTTTTTTTTCCTAAACAACTTACGCTAATTTAACTAACTTGTTCTTAGTTAAGTGAATAGACAAAAGTGCCTCTATTTGTAAAGGCTTTGTTTTGTTTTTAGTACCGTGCCCCCAACTAAAAATTTAGATCGGCCACTGATTGTGTTCGATCAACTCGTCTACTACTACTTCTACGTTTAAGTTCATCATCAACCAAGATGTTTGAATCACATGCAGTCTCGTCTAGTTCAGCTACACAACAGATTACAACTGATATCCCCATATTATCTTAACCCATCAGATAATCCTGGAGCCCTTATTACATTGGTTCTACTTACTAACGACAACTATCCAAAATGCTATGGAACTTCAAAATTTTCTTCAAGCAAAACCGAAAATCAGATTTATAGATGGAACGATTCCTGAACCAGCCAACCAAAGTCCGGACCTAGATCATTGGCTTGCTGCTAACTCCATAATCGTAGGATGGATTCAAACATCTACTGATTCTGAAATTTGATCAATTGTAACACATGTTCCTGATGCTCTCAAGCTTTGGGAAACATTTTAAGTTTTCAATTCTCTGTTAACAAGGGAGCTCGCATACATCTACTATAAGATGAGATCACCAATTGCGAACAAGATGGAAAATATGTTCGTCACTATTACATAAGGCTTACCAAACTGTGGGAAGAACACCAAAATTTCAAAACTTCTGCTATATGTACATGTGCAGCAGCTGCATACATTGAGAAAGAACAAGAAGAAAGAAGATTCATGTGTACACAAGTTACTTTTTGGGGTCGATGACTTACATTTCTCTCTATAAGAAGGTCTATTACCTGATCTCAGCATCATATACTCCAGGGTGATTAAGGAAGAACAAAACATGGCTACAACCCATGCAAAAGAGCAGCGTTCAGATGTACTAGGGTTCTCTATTAAAACAAAGACTGCAAAAAGCTCCTCCTACTGTAGTTGAGTCTGTTTCGCCGCTCGTGTACACATTGTGGACACAAAGGCAATGAAGTTACTGAATGATTTATACTCCATGGTTATACCATGAGCAACAACGTCAAAACAGTAACTCCACTAGCTAACAGGGTTGACGAGGACAAGGGCGCGCCAATACAACTGATCAGCAGTTCAACTCTGACGAAACAGCCTTGTTGATCTCCCTTCTCCAAAACCAATAAAGTAACCTCTATCTTAGGAACAATTTTCCGGTAAAACTACACTTACTGATGTATTATGGATACATTAGCTAGCACCACATGACAAGCAATATTACATTTATACGAAATGTCAGTGATAGCCCATCTTACTCGGTTACATTCCCTAATGGCGGAGAAACACACGCAACCAAACAAGGAACACTGCAACTTAGCAAAGAATATTTGTTGCATGATGTCCTTAATTATTATCTTTTTTTTTTGAATGAATGTTAAATTTTATTCATCAAAAAACCTTCTTACAACTAGTGCATCCTTTGTATTTTAAAAAACTCAGAAACTATACAACTCAAAACTCAGATGACCAAAAATATTTTTATGTTCTAGTTCCAAACCAGTATTGTAGACCTTCTCTCCAACCCTTCGGATTACTAATTCTCATCAAGCTCAACTTATTTCGAATGCCTTTATCAAATCATTTTTTTACCACATCAACATGAACCGGCTTCTCCTCATGTCTAATGCGATTTCTCTCTCTCCATAATGCGTGTATAGAGGCTTGAAATGCGTAGCGGAGACAAAACTTCTTCTTCCTCTCCATTCTCTCATCCATGATAATTGATAAAATGACATTCCAGCTGTTCGTGTAAGCCTCAAGCAGTATGCCTTTAGTGAGAAATTCCCATACCTGCGAGGAATAGCTACACTCAAAGAACATGTGGCTTCTAGTTTCCAAAGCGTTCTTGCATAGCACACAAATTTCATCAGCTCCCGGTCTCCATTTAGCTATTCTGTCCATAGTAGCTAACATGTCTCTCACCGCTAACCAGGCCACAAAAGCAAATTTTGGAGTTGCTTGAGAGAACCAGATACTCTTTGACCAACTACAGCTCTCCCGAGGCCTTCTCATTAACGACCAGGTTTCATGAGTGGAGAACTTTGGCTTAAATCCCGACTTCCTTTTCCACAAGTTACCATCTTCCACATCATGTATCAACTTCTCTCTAACTTCCCTTAGCTCTGTCTCAATAACATTTAAAACATCAGAGCGATGCCTGCTTCTTCTTCTAGTGCAGATTAGAGCATCCTCAACCGTCGCTTCTCTACTAATGCCCATACCAACTATGCCTCTCTCACCCAACAAGCTGATAAGAACACCACTCTCTGACCAGTTATCAAACCAGAAAGAAGTTTTCCTTCCATTACCCAACTCTCTTTTATGAAATCTTCTTGCTACAATCCTCATTTTTAGTATCTTCCTCCACATCCAAGATCCCACCTGGGTGTTATCCCTTATCTCCCAAATACTTCTCTGTTTTAAAAGGTTACTCCCTTCCATTTTCCCCATAAAGACCCTCCAGTAAGTATTCGCCAGAGTAATTGAGTACATTGACATTGTTTACTTCCTTTAGGTCTCTGATACCCAACCAACCCTCACTCTTCTTCTGACAGACCACATTCCAAGCCACCTTGGCCCCCGTAGTACGCAACTCCGACCCAGTCCACAAGAACGCACTGCACAGCTGGTTTATTTCCTGAATACATTTACTAGGCAACCTGAACACAGAAATCCAGAAGTTGACTATACTCATCAATACAGCTTTGATCAATTGTAATCTTCCTCCATAAGATAAAAATCGACTTGTCCAAGAGTTTATCATGCTTCTAACTTTCTCAACCAGAGGCAGGTAGTCTTGTTTACGCATTGCCCTAGTCATCAAGGGGAGACCCAAATAACGAATAGGAAGATCACCCTTTGCAAATGAGAAATTTGACAGAATTCTACTTTCCTCAGCCCTTGATACACCCGTAAGATAGATAGTTGATTTCACAATGCTTATATTTAGCCCTGACCATACTGCAAACTGATCAAACACTGCTAATGCACCTTGAATGGAATCTTTCGACCCTTCTAAAAATACCATCAAGTCATCCGTAAAGCATAGATGCGTAAGCGAGAGAGACTTACAACGAGGATGAAATTTGAACTTCTTCTCTGCTGCAGCTTGATCATTTTTTTGCGAAAGCACATTCATACACAACACAAAAAGGTGGGGAGAAAGCGAACACCCTTGGCGCAGACCTCTGGAGCTTTGAAAATAACCCGCCAAGTCCTCTTTAACTTTTTTTTATGCACTGAGAAAACTTTCCCGTTAACTTGCACTGAGAAAGAAGGAGTAGTAATGCAGAGCTTGATCCATCGAATAAACTTCTCCGGAACTCCTAACGCCTCAAGACTCCTCAGCACAAACGACCATTGTACAGAGTCAAATGCCTCGGATATATCAATTTTCATCACTCCCTTAGGCGAGACAGGGTCCTTATGGTAATCCTTAACCAGTTCCGAGGCTAACAACACATTCTCCATCAGTAATCTTCCTTCTATGAAAGCAGACTGATTCTCTGATATTATACTAGGCAAAATCAACTTCAGTCTATTTGCTAGTAACTTCGACACCACCTTATACAAGACATTGCAGCAAGCAATAGGTCTATAGTCTTTTATTTCCATAGAGTCCTCTTTCTTTGGAACTAAAGCAAGAATGGTAGAATTAACATCTTTTGAGAGGAAGCCAAACCTGAACACAGACTGGACTGCAACAATGAAGTCTCTTCCAATAACCGACCAAGCATACTTCAAAAATTCACTAGGGAATCCATCCGGACCTGGTGATTTGTTTGCAGGCATAGAGAACAAAACTTTTTTTGATTTCTTCCTCGGTAACCTCTGCATCTTACTGCATACACTAATCAGTATCACATCTGAACCTTAGAAGCTCTTTTAACTCCTCCACTGTTGCACCTTGATAACCCTCAGGATTCAGATTTAAAAACTCAGAAAAATGTCTTTCCACCTCAGCTTTTATCTCCTCATGACTAACAAGCTTTGTCCCATTCAAGCTCCTTCACTCACGGATGACATTTTGAGCTTTACGAGATCTGATAGAATTATGAAATGTTTTGTTGTTCAAATCCCCCACATCCAACCAATGAAGCTTACTCGTTGTTTCAAATGCACCTCTTCAAGTCCCGCAACATGCAACCATTTCTCATAAGCTTCAGCTTCCACTTGAACATTCCCTTCATTCGGGTTAATCAGGGTATTCTTCTGCTTCTCACAAAGAGAACCATAAGCTTCCTGAGTTCTCTTTGTTAGATCTCCCAACTGTTCTCTACCCAACTCTCTTATTAAAGGCTTCAGATTCTTAAGTTTTTTAGAAAACCTGTACATAGTAGAGGTCGAGTGGAAAAGAACTTCAGTCGACTCCCAATACTGCTGCATCATAGGAAGGAACCCAGGAAGCATGCCAATAGAGTTCAAATACTTAAACGGCCTTTTGATTTTTTCACTTGGCGGCAATAACTGAAACCTACATCTCAGATGGTCGGAACAACCTCCAGACTCAAACGTTGCAAGCCCAATTGGAAACCAGCTCAGAGCAACATTATTCATCATGACTCTATCTAACTTCTTGCATATCACCCCCTCTTCCCTTTTGTTGCACCAAGTGTGAAGAGGACCCTGAAATCTCATATTTGATAGATTACACTGAAGAACCATCCTTTGAAAGTCTCTCATTCCATTTGGCGTTCTGCTAAGATTTGGCTCTCCCCCCTTCTAGAATCTCATTGAAATCACCTACTAGAATCCACGCTTTGTTTCCAAACATAGGAGACGCCTGATGATCACAAAGGTCATTCCATAACAACTTTCTTTCCTCCACTGCATTACTTGCATATATAAAAGAGCAGAAAAACTCCTCTTCATTCTGCAACCCCACCGAACACGTAATCAACTGATCCGACTTGAACACAGGGGTCATACGAACCGACTCTCTCCAGAGTAACCAGATCCTACCACCTTAACTATGCTCGTAATTCGTCATAGCTGACCAATCACTAAACACCGAACCAAAAATTTGCTCAGCCTTTTGTTCCTTAACTCTCGTTTCAATCACACAACCAAACTTCAAATCACAACTTCTCATACAATCTTTAACTACGGAATGCTTCAATAACTTGTTAAATCCGCGCACATTCCAGAAGAACCCAGCCATATTAGTTTTTTCGACGAGAAGACCTTTTACTCTTCCCTGGATTTGCATCTCGAGTAGCAGCCTTCTGACCCTTCTTCCTACCTCTCTTTTTGACTGATTTTTCTTTCTCTTTACTTCTCTCTAACAGACTATCCTCCAATATTTCATCCTCCAAATTTTCCATTATATCTTCAGTATCCATTCCAACATCATCCTTCTGAAACTCCTCTACTATCTCACCTTCCTCCTCTTCTGATATACTCAATGCCGAAAATTTCGATGCTAATATGATGATATCTGCATCGTTTCTCGGTGGAGTTAATGACTGTGATCTGATTGCTTTTCCCGGAGACACTTCAGACCATCTTTTAGCACCAGAACTAGTGTTTTCAACCTCTCTTCCTTCCAACAACTCAACACCTTCAGGAATCTCCCCTGAATCTTTTTCCTTATTATTTTCACCTTGCTTCTTGTTTACCACCTCCTCTATACTACCATTCGCTTCCTTTGAGTTGGAACCAACAACAACTTTATTTCCCTTCTCCTTTGAGTTCGAACCCCCTCCTTCCTCCTTCTCTTTTTCCTTTTCCTTCCCTTTACTTCTCTGTGCGCAAACCTTTTCTCCATGGCCCCATTTGTTACAAATCTTACATCGAGTAGGAAACCACGGGTAATAGAAATCAATTGTGAACTCCTTATCATCCTTTAAAAAATTCATCTCATTTGGCAAAGTTTTTGAGACATCCACCTTCACTAACACTTTTGCCACTTCAAAACTTGAACATGCAAGCGTCTCAGGATGAAGCTTCACTGGAACACCCACAGGGCTAGCAATAAGACTTAATCCCTCCCAAGAAAATATATGGAGTGGTACTTTTGTAAGTTGGATCCACATGGGAATCGACTCCTCCTCCTGCTTATCTTCCTCTGCTCTCGGAGTCCATTTCATGACCACCATAGGCACCCCTACAATGTTCCACAGACCTCTTCTTATGATTTTCTCCCTAGCCTTCGGATAATATTACACTCCTCATTATTATCTTCTTTCTCTTGAATATTTCCTTTCAACTCTTATTGGTGCTTCTTAGTTCTTATTGTGGATGCATGATTCGTGCATAGAATTTTATATTGATATATTGCAGCGTTGTTACTTTCTTGGATCTTGAATTGACAAATTTCCCAGTCTTTAGTCCAAAAATTACCAAAGGATATATAGAAAAATTCGATTAGACTTAAGAGAGACTAGAAGCCTTCTACAGGATCTTGGAGTTTCATGTAGTGTTCAATAGCTAAAACCGAAAATCGAAGTTAGTTGGATCTGATTTAGAAGCCAGTTAAAACTTTTCAATATATAAAGCATTTTTTTCTGTAGATTATGTATTTATATTGTATGTAGATCACTGTAGACTTAATCCTTATCTAAAGAAAGTAATAAAAATAACATAAGCTTTATCTCGTGTTCTGATGAGATGAAACCACGAATTTTGTCAAAGTAGGTTATTCAACTATTAAAATAGCATAACCTAGGTTCACCAAGAAAATCAACAAAACCATATATGTAAATCAGAAGTAAGAGATATACAGTACTTCATCTGTATAATAGCACTGCCTAAACCCTAGCCATGACCAAAATACGATCGCAAGTATTTGTGCTGTACGTATCACATTGGACAACGACGACGTCCACAGCGGACTAGGTTCTTCAACTGACACAGAAACTTACGAGCAATTGACTTGTGGCGACGTATGTCTGCATCTGATTTGGCCTTCTTCAAACTGTAGCTCTTCAGATAGATGTCACGACATCGTCTATAATCGTCCTCCTGACTCAATATAAAGTCTGGACTCAGTTTTTCTGAAGTTACTTCTTCATCACGTATTGACTTCTTTGGGTTTCCTTCTTGATCCCAAACTTTTCCATAGATCCAGTTCTCGTTCCCCATCATCGATAATATAGAAGATTTTTCTTCTATCTAGCTCTCTTTGTAAAAGACAAAACTGACGGATTAATTCATTTGTGGTACGGTGATATAGTATAAATACACAACCTCGTTTTTCCTTTTCCCTTTTTGAGATGATAAATATACTGGATTAGTTATAAAATTTTAATCACAAAAATATATCTATCTATCTATACTTTTATTTACAAATGATTTTCGCTAGATAATAATTATCCAAAATTTAAAAGAGATATCTAAAAATAAAAGATAATTCTTATATATTGTATATTTTTATCTGAAAAATATATTTTAGTAAAAAATAAAAATTAAAAATTAAAAATTAAAAAACATTTAACACATAACTAAATGTTAATAAGTAAAGTCATTAATTTTATATTATTGAAAGATGATATTGAGTGATTATCTAAGATATATTTATTAATAATGAATATAGTATAATCTTTTAATATATATATATTAATAAATAATTATAAAAATTTTATGCCCCCAAGTATGGGTAAAACACCAAAGCTATCTATACTATTATTTGCGAAGTGATTTTTCGTGACGTATCTCTCACGTTAAAAGTTGAACTGCTAATATCTATGTTACCCTTAATGAATTTTTATATATAATTAAAAATGATATTATTTTAATAATATTATATTTACTGTTATACTCCATCTGTACCATTTTAAGTTTGTTTGAAAATGTTTTCACAGAGATTAAGAAAGTACAAAATTTTATGTAATTTATCTTGGTTGAATAAAAATATCATTAAATGAAACTAGTTCAACCAATTAAAAAAATACATCTTTTTGTTATTGGTCACAGATTTCAAATGACAATAAATTTTATATAGACTAACGAGAACAATTACTTATTTTTAAAACAAAATCAAAACCCTTAAGAACCACTTATATTGATATGGATGGAGTAATAGCAAATTAATTATAATTTAATATAATAAACTGTCAAATATATATTTAAAAGATTCAGATAATTCTTAGATATTTTGTGTTATTATCTGAAAATAACATTTTTTCTATTATAAAATCTCACGCTAAAATTTAGAATGGTAAATATCAATATAACCCCTAACGAATATTTATACTTAATTTATTAAATAATTAAAAAAGAATTTTATATTACTAATATTAAATTTATATGATGTATTAGATAATTAATTAAAATTTAATATAACAAATTTTTAAAATATATATTTAAAAACTAAGATTATTCTTAGATATACTGTGTTATTGTCTGAAAATAATATTTTTGAATATAAGTAATATAGAAATCACACTTGGAAAGAATTTAAAAATTAATATGTAGTACATTTTATAGAAAGTAATAATCAAGCAAAACCAGTTGTATACAGATATTTTATAAAATATGTTTAATATGTAAGTTTTTTTTTTAAGATTTGAACACAATAAAAATCATATATATTATGAAAGATAAAAAGAGCCCATATATAAATACTTTGATGTTTAATTAATTTTTAAAATATAAATATCATGCGGATTTTCTTAACTAATAAGATATAAAATAACATGTAATCATAAGAAGATTATGTCTGCATGTGCGGACAAACCACTTAATATACCCATTAAAAAGGAAAACTAACTCAATAACAAAACTCTTTCACAGAATAACTGTCGGAAGAATGATTCATAGCGTATAGAACTCTATAAATAGTGCTAAGAAGCTTCGGTGATAGGAATTAGGCCTGAGTATTTTAACCTGTATCTGAAAACACGAATCGGAACTAACCTGAAAATATCCGATCTCAACCCGAACTAAAAATTTATGAGTACTTTTTGGGTCACAATTTATTTTTTTAATATTTTTAAGTATTATAAAGTTTTAAAATATAAAATTTAGAGTTTAAAAATGTTTCATGTTAATTATTAATAATTTAATTTAGAGGAGTTATTGGAACATGAATTTTTGTGGAGTTTGATGATTCTAATAGTTGAGAGAATTTTAAAAGTTAACTAGATTTAACAAATTTTATCAAATACTTTTACATAGATTTTCATTACTTGTGTATATAATTCTATTGATTGTTATTAACTTTTAAAGTAAGAAACTAATGATAGTAGGATAAATAGAAAAATAATCATTTCAATCATTAAAGAGGTAAAATGTCATTATACCCTTAATTAATATATAGATATATAAATAATACAAAACTAAAACATAAAATAAAAAATATGTTTTATAATTTTGGAATATATGTTTTTAAATTTGAACTTTATTATATAAACGTTTTTGATTTTTTCAACTTATTAAAAAAAAATTAAATTCGAAAATATTTTAAAACTTATTTTTTTTTTTACTTTATTACATTTTTAATATTTATTTTTCTTTTGTTTATGTTTTGATTTGTATCATGTTAAAGTTATACTTTTTATTATTTCTTTCTTCTATTTTGTGTGTTTTTGTATGTGAGTATATTTTATTACATAGATTTCAAAAATCTTATGGCTATAGATGATATTCTCAAAGTTAAGTCTTATGAGTAAAAACAAAGGAAATTTATGTTCCAATAACAATATATTTTAATAGAATCTTAAAATCAATAAATACTATCCTTTTTCAATAACTAAAGATTTTGAATAGAATTTAAAAGTCATCACCCCAATAACAATGGATAAACTCAGATTTTAAAAATTCATAAATTAGTAACTATGGAATCTCAAAATTCCCCCTAAGTTATTTTGTAAATTTT
>OVBX01003506.1:0-11124 GCA_900406325.1 Erucastrum elatum | reverse complement strand
TAGTTTGCTATTATATATGACTAATAATGTGTTTCATTGTATTTGGAATATATACAAGGCATTGAAGCATTTTTCAGGGATCTGAGCACACGCACTCTTAAAGAAGAAGTCGTCGAACACAGCTACATGAGAACATTTCCATCTTATTGTGCAACTTGGAGAAGATATTTCCACCTGGATTTTCTGACGTCATGAAACACCTAGCTGTCCACCTCCCATATGAGGCATTACTTCGTGGACCTGTACATTACGGATGGATGTATCAGTATGAACGAGCAATGAAATATTTGAAGAGAAAAGCAAAAAATCTTGCGAAAGTTGAAGGTTCTATAATTGCGGGAAGTTTGACGGAAAAAACTTCTCACTTCACATCGTATTACTTTGCGTCAAAAGTACGTACTCGAAAAAGAGCTCCAAGAAGATACGATGATGGTGGTGTCGCGCCAACATATGCAGTTGCTGGTGTTCCTGACATCTTTAGCCAGATAGGTCGACTCGGTGGAAAATTAAAAGTGGTTTGGTGGTCGAGTGAAGAAGATGCTCATAGTGCACACATCTATATTCTACTCAATTGCGATGATCCTTTGATACGTTATTTTGAAAGGTAACATATATTGACAATTCTAAATACATATATAAGTTTAATTTTGAATACATATAAGTATATTAATTTCCATAAACTCTGTGATTTTATAGCATGTTTGTTTCTCAAGTCGAAGAAACATTCCCAGGTATATCTACAAGTGACGTAGACAAAAGAAAAGATCAACACTTTATTAAGTGGTTGAGGACTCAGGTATTACTCTAACTTTTAAATTTTCAGAATTTTCCATATAATGTATAATATCACACTCTTAATTTTGCAGATTGATTATAAAGGCGATCCAAATTATCCTAAGTGATTACATGAAGTAATTCAAGCTCCACGTGTAAAGGTCACCACATCACAGATGTTCACACGTGGCTATACTTTTCACACATATGAATATGGTAGGCAGCGGGCGACTAGTAACTATGGAATATGTGTGAAAGGCGAAACAGATTTCAACGGTATCTTGACAGATATTATTGAAGTGGAATTCCCAGGAATATTGAAGCTGGAATGCGTTCTTTTCAAATGTGAATGGTTTGACCCTGTCGTGGACAGAGGTGTCCGGTTTAAAAAATTTGGTGTAGTTGATGTCAATGGTGGACGAAGGTACAAGAAAATATTTTTTGTTGCCATACATGACATGTATATATTAATATTTACGTTTTTTTTATTTGGCAGGTACGACAAATTCGAGCCTTTCATCTTAGCTTCACAAGCAGACCAAGTTAGCTTTCTTCCATACCCCCGAATGAGAGAATCGAAAATAAATTGGTTAGCCGTGATCAAAGTTACACCTCGAGGACACATTATTGGTGGGGAAGAACCACCATTGCAAGAAGAACAGATAAATATCGTCGAGCAAGCTCAACAACAAATTGATGACATCCTTCTCATTGATCCGCTTAATGAAGAGTATGAAGATGTTATGGACGATGCCACAGACGAAGTTGTTGATGACCAGTTTAATGAAACTGATGATGTTTCTAGTGATGACGAGAATGACGATGTATCTGATTGATGTATTTGTTTTTCGATATAATCAATAAAACTATTTAGATAATTTTTATTAAAAAAAAAAGATTCAGATTATAAGTATTGAAATTGTGGTTTTATAATTTAGGGTTTGGATAGGAGAGAAGAAATATGAAGTAGAAGATAAGAAAGAAAGTGTTTGGGGTTTGGAGACTTCGGATTTAGAGATTTCCACGTTTCCTCGTAATATCCTCGTCTATTTACGTGGATTAGACGAGGAAAGTGTTCGTATATCGAAATTTTCCTCGTGAAATCCACGTAAAGGGACGAGGCCCTTACGATGACACTTTGTTACTTTGTTTGAATGAGGAAATTGGACAGAGTTCGTCCTTATTTCCTCGTTGATTCTAAAACCCTATAAAAATTCTTAAAAGTATTAACCCTTAAACTCTTAACTTTCTATTCTTTTTAATTTCTATCAAAAATCCTAAAAAAAAAAGAGAAGAAAGATACTGGAATCACATATGGCAAAACCTACGCAAATCTAACCCGCAAGGCTTTACTATATGTAACTCCAATATCTTCTTCACTTCTTTTTTTTCAAATCTTTCTAATTTCAAACCCAAATTTATAAATTAAAAAAAAAAACCCAAATTTATGAGTATATTGTGTGTTTTGGGTGATTGTGTGGGAAATGAGGAAGGGAAACACCCATATATATAGAAAACAGTTTACTCGTTATTTCCACGTCAACACATTTCCTCGCTACTTCCTTGCTACGTGACGTGGACTTAACGAGGAAATGTTCAAATCCCTAAACCCAAACCCTAAAACTTAAACCATATCTCCCTTTTCCTCGTTAATACCACGTCACTTGGCGAGGAAGTGGCGAGGAAATGTGAAAATCCCTAAAATCCGAAACCCTAACCGTAAACCCTAAACCATATCTTCTTTTTCTTCTACTTCATATATTCCAAATACATCTTCCTTTTAACCAAAATATCTTCAAACCAATCCAAATTAATTCCAAATTTTATCTTATCTAAAATATACAATATTAATATCTCTTATTTACAATAGAAACTTATCATATTTATAATTTTAGATAATCTTACAAAAATAATGTTCAGAGTTAAGTTTTATAGATTTGTAAATAAGGTTTATATTTTAATTCAAAAAAAATTAAAAATTAAATTTACAAAATTTTTTATAAACATTTTAAAAGTTGTTTCTAAAGTATTTTCTATTTGGAAAACTAAATGTTGAAAAGAAAAAAAATAAATTTAGAAATAGAGGAGATTGAGGAAAGATGATGGTTTGAGAATATATGAAGTAGAAGATATGAAAGATGATATTATAGGTTTGGGGTTTGAGATTTTAGGGGTTTAGGATATGGGCCTCGGTATTTCCTCGTAAACAAAAACACGTGCCTCGCTATTTCCTCCTCTCAAAAACATGGGCCTTGGGCTTTCCTCGTTACTTAACGAGGAAATGGCGAGGAACCCTAATCTTAAATATACGCGAAGCCACGAGGTCTCCTCATTTCTCTCCATTTCCTCTCCTCTACCTCTCCAATATGGTAAGCCTCTCTCTTTCCTCTCCTAGTATAGGGTAGATTAGGTGGTTAGTTTAGGGAATTTAGATTAGGTGGTTAGTTTAGAGAATTTAGATAGGTTTATGGAATATTTTATTATATAAATTAGTTATAGATTTTAGTTTAAGTGTTGATTAAATTTTTTTTTTCAGAGTATTCGCGGTCATCAGCGCACTCTTCATTACGCACAGATGTTCGGTCCGCCGGATAGCCGGTGAGACCCACCATCTGTTTCAGGTCCCGGTTCTTCTAGCAGTCAGCAGGAGACTGTCCCCGAGACTCAGTATTCACACAGAGTCTCGCCTCCTCCGATGGCTCCTCCTCAGATGGCTCCTCCTCCTCAGATGGCAGCTCCTCATGTGCCTCCTCCTCAGATGCCCGCAAATCCAGTTCATGCTGATTTGCAGGTGCCGCCGAGTGCCCCTTACTCTCAGTACACTGTCGAGGACATTCTCGCTATGCCAGGCAGAGAAGGCTTACCGATCATAGACCCCAACCGACCAGAGGGAAAAATGTGGTAAATTAAATTATTTTATATTACTAAAAGACTTTTATAAATAATTTTAAGTTAAAATATTTATATTTTTTAATGTTTTTTTCAGGTTTGGGGTTGACGGACGACTTGCAACGGACGTAACCGACACGATGAAAGATTACTTCGTGTTGCCACATCCTAACTGGACATTATCTCCGATCCACGTCAGAAGCACGTGGTTCAAAATTTACGCTGTAAGTTATCAATTAATTACTATTATTTTCTGATTTTAAAATTTTAAAAATTTTAAATTCTCATAAATTATTTACTAATTTAATTTTTTTTGCAGCAAAAATATAATTGGTCTTTGGGGGTCACGGAGAAGGTGCGGCAAGCGTTTTACGAGAAGGTGAAACCACAGTTGCTGGACACGGTCTCCAACTGGAAGGGTGACTGGATCGTGAAGGTTATGTGAAAGGCAAACCCGCTAAGCTCGCCACGGATGTCTGGGATGGCATCATCGCCTATTGGAAGGATCCGAACTCCATGAGAGTCGCCCAGTCTTGCTCTAACTCACGTAACTCGGTTGATGATAACGGCCATAGGGCAATGCTACACTCTACGGACCAAAAACCCCACGCTGCTATCCGTCTGGAAATGGTACGTAATTAAATTTTTTAATTTATTATTTTAATATTTATATATATATATATATATATATATATATATAATAAAAAAATTAAATAATTTTATTCAATGTTTATAGGCCAAAGAGTTGGGATGCATGCCCACTCTTCTCGAACTTTACGACCGCACCCACAGGAATAAGGCGGGCCAGTTCCTAGATGGAAAGTCCGAGCAAATCTACAACGAGGTGGCAGCTCGGGTTGTGGAGCGTGAGACCCAGCTGACCAAGGAGTCGCCCGACGGATTGCCCGTCAGTTTATCCATTCCTGAAGTGGATCAGATTTACGAGGAGGTAATTTTTTAATATTAAAATTCAAATTATTACTTTAAATTAAAATTTTTAATATATATATTTTTAAGGTTGCCCCGAGGAAAAATGGGCGTACGATGGGAATTAGTTCTGTCAACGATGTTCCGAGACAACATCGTCTTATGGTAAGAGACGGGAGGACGAAGTCTCTCAGCTACGTACCGAGTTGGACTCGACAAAAACGGAGATGGCCTCGACAAGAAATGAGCTGGCCTCGACAAGAACGGAGTTGACCTCGACGAAAACTTCGTTCACAGCTCGTATGGGTGGAGTGGAGGGCTTTTTGGACGTGATAGCCTCCACAAATCCGGAATGGGAGGCATTGTTGAAGACCATGCGAGAAGGAAACCCTGTTCCAGGTGAGCCACCCGCACCCGTCCCACATAACGAGGAAGATGTCTCCAGGAGGAGCGATGAATTCTATCAGGCGATGCACGAGCCTTCTTAGTTTTTTTTCTATTGTTCTTTTATTTTTTTATGAATGCAAAACTTATAACATATTAATTTAGATTTATTATTTTTTTTTTAATTTATAATTTTTTAAATAAATTGATTTTAGTAATTATTTTTTGATTATATTTTTAAAATCAGAAAAATAAGAAACCACGTATATTCGAAGCTAATTTACGAGTCCTTTACGTGGAAAATGGACGTGGAGTTAACGAGGAAGAGTGGACGTGGAATTCACGAGGAAATGTTTTCGAGGTCTTTACGAGGTTCTGAAGTCGAAACATTTTCTTGGTATTTACATGAATATTACGTGGAATACTTTCCATGGTTTTTCCGTGGTATTTACGATAAATCATGTATGTGGTGTTTACGAGGAATGTCAGCGACGTCTGTACGTGGATACATCACGTGGTATTTACGAGAAATATTTTACTTCGTCTTTACGAGGAAATATCTGACTAGCTAATTAACGAGGAACTAGCGAGAAAATATATTTAACGACAAACGAATTACGACAAAACGGGTTTCCTCGTTAATTCCTCGTAACTGCACTTTTACGATGAAGTCACGAGGAAATTGGCCCTCGTAAAATAATTTTTTTCTTGTAGTGTTTACTTAGTTAGTGTGTCTTTGGCATTTTTTTTCTCTATAATTATAGAGATTTTATGTTTCGATCATGAGTTGTGTTTCTAGTTTATTTTTCTTAACTTGGTCAATATTAAAATAAATATTTAATCTGTAAATGAAATAATAGAAAGTAGTGAAGTTTATGCTATTTTTAGCTGTGAATAAATTAAAAATTAAAAATTTATTTATATTATTTTATTTATTATTTTATTCATTTTGTATTTTGTAATTGATAAATAGATTATCAAATTTTAAAAGATGATGATTATTGTGAAAATGATTGGATATTACACAATTAGAAAGTTGTGAACCAAATTGTAATAATTTAAAAGAAAAAAAAAAATCTAAAATGTAAAAAAATATAAAAAGGGGAGACGTGTCAACGAAGCCCCCTTCCACATGTCATAAGAAGAGAGAAAAGACTATTTTATATATATAGATATAGATGTCACAAAATAGGAAAACTGTTGAGTTTGAATTAAGACATTAAAATCATCATTGTTTTGGAATGTTTATGGCATCCATCACCCAAATATAATATCAGATGTGATAATTTGATCAAATAATTCATTTAATTCTCATATGTTTGTCTAAAATATTATATGGTTTGGATATATGAAAATTTAATAATGCAAATGATTTGCACAAGCTATATATTAAAATCATATTTGAACATTCAAAGCATAGCTGTGGTAGATTCGATAGATAGATGGATGTAATTAGCATTTGATCTGCATATGATGTTGATCCGGTTACATTCATGCTCTTCAGAATTCTTATGATATCTTATATATACGCATGAACATCTTGTTTGCCATTTTTATTATATATAACAATGAGAAAACAAAGGAGAAGCTACCGATGGTGCTGCACAGACCGTAGGAGCAGTTACTGAAGACGGTGATGCTGCTCAGGAGGAGCATGAGAGAAACATTAGAGCTTTGGAAGAGGAAAATGATGATGATTTCTTATGGAGTGATGAAGTGATGCCAACAATGTTCTCTCGAGAGATGGAGACAGAGGAAATGTATAACCCAATGTATCCTTATGGTCAATACATGCCGCGTGAGACTGCTACTGAACAGTTCACAAGAAGAAATCTTGGCTCTCAGCCACTGATAATATCAAGTTCTATCGAGGGGAGGGTAGTGGAACCAATGGAGGAAAACGCAAGAAAGGTAATGAAGCAGAACAGCGTGTGACGATGGAAGAGGAAGAGGATGCTTCGTCTGCAACTAACACAGTGAGAGGCGCGGTGGGCCCTGAACCACCTCTTCCACCATGAGGACAGCCTGCTGGAACTGTCGAGGTCTGGGAAATGACTCGATAGTTCGACGCCTTAAGGAGATAAATCGGAAGTATCTCCTGGACGTTATCTGCCTTTCCGAAACCAAGCAGCAAGATGATGTTAGTCGTGATGTTGGTGCTCAGTTAGATTGCTTGTCGTATGTTTCAGTTCCTCCAGTGGGTTTAAGTGGTGGTATAGTAATCTATTGGAAACCACATGTTCAGTTGCAAGTTCTTTTTCAATCCCCTAATGTAATCGATTGTCAAGTTGATAGTAATGGAAGTTTCTTCTACTTGTCGTTTGTCTACGGTCACCCTGATCCAAGGTTTTGTCTTCATACGTGGGGAAACTAGAGAGACTTGTTGTAAACAGAAGAAACATTCCATGGTTGGCCTTGGGAGACTTTAATGAAATACTAAGAAACCATGAGACGGATGGAGGCCGAAGTCGACCAATAAGTTCATTTCAGAAGTTTAAACAGATGATGCGATGTTGTGAGTTCACTGACCTCCCTGCTATTGGTGATAGATTCTCATGGGTTGGACAACGAGGTGACCACTTAGTTAAGTTCTGTCTTGATCACACAATGGCTAACACTGAATGGCTTGACATGTTCCCGGCTTCCCAAACAGAGTTCTTGGAGATAGGGGAATCAGATCATCGACCTCTTGTGTGTTTTACGTTATCTGAACGTGAAGAACCTCAGAAGTGTTTCAGATTTGATAGTCGAATGATTCCTAAGGATGGATTTACAGACACAATTCGTCGTGGGTGGAGAGGCACTGGTCAAATGCAACTACTAAACATTCCCTTGTCACAACGTTTAAGTAGATGCAGGTCACATATATCTCAATGGAAGAGACATAACCGAAGTAATGCAGAAGAAAGAATAGGAACTTTGCGAGCTCTCTTGGATAAAGCTATTACTTCAGCAGATATGACTAATGAAAGACGAGCAGAGATTAGAGCTGAGCTAAATCAAGCATACATTCATGAGGAAACCTACTGGAAACAAAAGAGCAGAGTTAACTGGCTCAGGTCTGGAGATAGGAATACAAGTTATTTCCATGCTATTACAAAAGGTCAGAAAACACACACCAATAGATTTGAACATATCTACAGAACTCCAAAAGTGAAAGACCTATACATGTCATCATCTTGTACTAAGTAGACTCTGGTTTGTATCAGTGACACTTGAAATATAGCTAATATCAAGACAAAGAACAGACCTTGTACTGATCAATTCTTCTCCTCAGCTTTTGCTTAGTAAGCTTTTTGTCTTTAACATCAACCACATCGTCCTCACCAAGCTCAAAGTCATCAACAATGTCCTGAGATGTTACTTGATCTACAATTATATCAGCTTCCGTAGTCCTGAAAAAAATCCAAACTTTCAATTTTTCTCCAAAAATACAGTTAGGGTTCTTAAAAAAAAGGCATAAGATTTATCAAAAAAAAGGCATGAGAGAGAGGAGAAGGACCCGACTTTGGGATCTTGAGAGAGGGCTTGAGTGGAAGCTAAGAGAGCAGAAGCGAGTCATCGGATAGCTTGTTCCTGACTTAGGATAGAGAAGCTTAGGGAGCCTGGGCAAGACGCTGGTGAGGAAGCAGATGAGACGGTTCATGTCAGCAACGGATTTGTCGACGCAGTTTCGGAGCGTGTATTCCTTCCCATTCCACTTCACTATTAGTGTCAGGTCTCCTTTCTCGGATAAGGGTTGCCTGGAAAGAGGTTACAAATTATGAGGCCTTGGAGTGTATGAGAAGATGTCATGTTAAATCAATCCCAGTCGAATCAAACGCTCATGTACTCCTGTCCGAAAAAAAAGAGCTGAGATAATCCTGCCCGAAACTGCCCGGATTTAGAAATTCATTTATCTTTATTTTTACACGAAAATTTATAAAAAGACAACAAAACCAAGAGAAACTTCCATAATTACAACTCTACCTAGGACTATCTCGGACTATCCAAACCCGGGCCCAGAACCGACCCAAACAAATCGGATATCCATTTCCAGAAATTGAATTCCCTAATACGTTTCCCCTCTCTCCCCATATTGGTTGATTGAAAAGACATAAAGTTCACCGTCTCTCACTAAGTAGAATTTATTCGAGTTCTCTGAAAATCCTACTCAATTCGAATCCTCAATCGACAATCAAAAACCCAAATATGATGAATCGAGAGGTTACGAAGGCAAAAGAAGACGGGTCGAGTAGTGTAGTAGGAGATGAAATGGCACTGGTTTCATTGTCGGGAGATGAAGCAAACCCAAGGATTATCGAGAAACCTGTCGGCCCAGGAACTGACCAAAGTCCCAGAAATGCAAATGAAAGCGAAGACAATGCAAGTGGAAAAGGGGAAGAGGAAGAATCAAGTAAGAAAAATGAAGGGGAGGAATCAAGAGAAGTAGACGAAGGAGAAAAAGAGAAGGAAGCCGGGGACGAAGGAGAAAAAGAGAAGGAAGTCGGAGACGAAGGAGAAAAAGAGAAGGAACCCGGAGAGGAAATAGAGCCCCGAAGAAACGACGAAGAAGCTGATGAAAGGGCGATAATTCTATTTGGACGACATCATGAAACTGAGTCGCATGCAGATTCGGTAAGTATTGAAATTGAAAACTTTTGCATAGATGATCTGAAAGATTAGATAAGTGTGGAAAACTAAGTGGAATTTAGAGTTAGTGATTGCTGAACTAAGTCAAAGTTTGTGAAACTATATGTTGATGGTTGTAAGATGTCGTACGTGATCTGGTTCTCACTTGAGTGTAGGTTGTAGATGACGAAGAAGGGGGCATGCTACCAAAGAAACANTTGACAAGGCGATAAGAACTATTCAAACGATCCTGAAAGCGAAGGAGGTGGAATGGTTCATAGAGCACCCACAATTCCAACATTTCTTCCATATTAAAAACCGAAAGCAGAAGTGGATGGGAATGTGGGTTCTCGTTTTGCGATCAGCTTGTGTTGCGAAGAAGCATGAGTTATGGTTTATCGTTAATGGCGTCCCAATTCGATATTCTCTTAGAGAATTAGGACTCATTTCCGGACTATACTGTCATGACTATCCCCCCAACCATGAGAGGTTGGGTGGTACAACATTCATGAACAAGTATTTTGGAGGGAAAAGGGTAACATACGCTGACCTGGAGAAGCAGATGTTGCCAATGAAATCAAAGCCATCTGAGGATCGTAAGAAGATGGCCGTTCTGTTCTTCTTAGCCAGCATCCTTGTCGGAGGCCGAAAGAGTGGTGAGGGAGCATCACCTGTGGACAGTTTCTTCCTGAGTGTTGTTGATGACCTAGATGCGTGTGTAACGTTCCCTTGGGGGCGGTATGCATTCGAACATAACTTGAAGGATGTCTCTACCTTTTTGGAGAAATGCGACGGGGTTGCGCCGACGAGTTGGGTTTTTACAAGCTTTCCTATCCCTCTGGAGGTATTCTCAAGCTCACTTCAACATAGTTGTTTAATTGATGTTAATGTATTTTTGTTGTGTGTTGGTAGTTGTTGGCCTTTGAGGCAATTCCATGCTTGAGGAACCATTTCCGAGAAGATGTGAATGGTGCAAACAGTGGTTGCCCGCGGATGTGCAAGATGCAGTACAAACGGAAAAGTGGAACCAAGGAATTCAGTCTGAAAGCTGTGAACGATAAACTTGGTAATAATACAAAGGTAATTGATGTTTTATGTGTAGTCGGATTGAGGAGAAGAGACTTATGAGACTTATGAAAACTTGGTGAAACTAAGATAATTAGTATTTTTGTGTGTTTTACCAAAGGATATTGAGAGTATCTTGGTAGCAACAGCAGCTGAGGAGGAACTTCTGGAAACCATAGGAATGGACAAGGAGGGTTGTTGGGCCGATAACGCCGATGATGCAGCATTTGATGGTTAGACGAAGATAATACGGAAAGGGAAGAAACAAGTTTTCTTTGAAGAACTGTTCCGCATGGATTTTGAGTCTCGCACAGGTCAGATTGAAGGTCCCACCAATCCTATCGGAGGACCATCAAATAATGCACAATCTGATCAGGCTAATGCTGCTCGGTGGAGGTTACTGGAGCTACTTTTGTAGCTGAGGCTTTAAAAGCGATGGAAGGTCGGCTTATGAATGCAGTCGGAGATGCAGTT
>OVBX01003505.1:0-16736 GCA_900406325.1 Erucastrum elatum | reverse complement strand
GGAGATGAAGAACAGCCGAATACTCCAGTGTTGCCACTCACGCCGAGTGTTTCTTCTAGAGGACTTGCTCCTAGACGACTCAGTAAAGAAGGTTGGAAAGATTAGCTTTACTCTGTTTCTTCTCTTTGTTTTCATTTGGAGTCTATACATTAGTACAAGATGCCCGGAGAATTTGACTCGAATTGGTAAGAAAAATTTGTGGAATGTTTTTTTTTTCTTCATGTATGAAGTGCAAATCAAAACACGCTTAGGCCTTTATCGTTTCTGAGTATAGCTTCTTGTTTATAGGCTTAATAAGCCTTTTACATTTGGGCATGTATTGTCAAAGTAGAAACAGTGGCAAGTTGATACAATCCCTATTATTATTCGCATGATTGTTTGAGGTCAAAACGAAACTGAAGATTACAGCCAAAATCTTAGATTAAATGTAACTTCACATATACTGTATTTGATGTTTTAAACATAACGAACAAAATGCGTTTTTGTTTAGAAAGATCGGAAGTTAATAGTTTCAGTTTTAGTTACACTTTAGACACGCACAAAAAATAACCTTGCGAGTTATTGTTAAGTGTAAACGTTAACGTCAAGTGAGGCGCCGCCGGAGACCACCACGTTGCTGTGTCAAATGAAGTCGTCACAAAGCTCACGTGGTGGGGGACCACTTTCGTCTGTCAGCNTTTGCACGTGTGCACATGAGAAGAAACGTCTCGCCTTCTTAACTAGACACGAGTCCCTTCTTGTCTCACTGAACATGGAACGTTCGATGGAAACTCGCGGTTGTAGAACCTTTTTTTTATTGAACGGTTTCGATCGAACTCTCCAAGTTTGTTATCGGTGATCGCGGGATAGTTGTCGGTCAGTAAAATCCAAACGAAATCCTTTATTTATCGGAATTTAAACCGACCGACAAATTTTGTTTACCCTACGCGTCCACGTGCATTTCAAATTTAATCCTGTCCATGTTCATTTTTTCACGTCACCTTTGTTAATATATATAGTTGCATGATTGTCTCGTGGCTTTAAACTGATTACTAACCAGTGATTTACATACACCGATTGTGCTGACGAACTAAAAAAATCACCATGTCTATGTACACTGACAAACTAAAAAGTTCACCATCAGTTAGTTTACACAATGCTAATAAACTTAAATATATCATGTGACGAAATAGTAAATGTTGCCAGCGATTGATTGAGCTTGGAATTAACATATGCTGCCAAATAAATCACAACCAGGTAATAATGTAACATTATTATCCATATGATTGGCATTATGGGTTATCTATCATTGACAAGATTATCGGTGATCCATGATATGAATGATATGATGATGTCACATTATTATTACTATACCACAGATGCGACACCAATTAGTTTAAAAGCAGGCATTGGTGCTGCTGTATTTTGTGCTTCAATCCACTATGGAAAAATTTCAGGCCTGCGATTTTTGTCCGAACCGAATGGGCCGAACCGGACCGAACCGGTTTTTCGGTTTTCGGTTCGTTTTCAATTTAATTCGGTTTTCGGTTCGGTTCGGTTTTCGATTATTTTTTAAAAATTAAAAATTTGAAAAAAACAGAAAAAAAACTCAAAAAATATCTGAAATAACCAAAAAACCATACCAAAAATAACCGAAAAACTCGAAAATATTCAAAAAACCTGAATTTAACCGAAATTTCCAAAAATTTTGGAAAAATTGTACCAAAATTAACCGAAAATTTAAAAAATCTGTTATTTTCAGAAAGAAAATTGAAAACCGAAATAAACGGATAACCAAACCGAACCAAAATTTCTTTCGGTTTATTTCGGAATTGTTTTTAAAAACTTTGGTTAACCGAAAACCAACGGTTCTGTTCGATTCGGTTTCGGAAAACCGAAGTCGCATGCCTAGGATTACGGCGAAAGTAGTATTAGCAAAGGTGCAAGCCCCGAATTCCTCTGATTTATTCCGCACTTTGTTCAACTTTGTAGGTCAACGCATCATCAAATTTAATTACTGGGTTTATGAACATTCATCAAAGTCCAAACTAGCTGCACATCATTGTAGTTAATAATGTGTATAGTTAGGGTATCTCTAAAGATTACATCATATTTCTATTATTAAAATAGAAATACAAAAATAAATTATCTCTTAGTTTTTCAATTTATTTACATTAGAATGTCACTGAAATAATAAATTTTAACTATCTTTAATTATTGTTGTCTTTTCATAATTTAATAAATCCTTCCTATATTGAAGCAAAAATTATGTTACGATTTGGTTAAGCAAAACTTCCTATAATCTAGCTAACTAACTAATCATACGTAATAAATGCAAAAATGTAACAAGATGCCCATTACTATGGGTTAGTTATTTTCTTTGAATTCGATATATTAACTATGTCAAAAGCCAAAAAATTTTTTTTGTAAAGATACATAGTATAAACAAAAAACAGTAAAAATATATATTGAATTATTTGATCGTATAAATCAAATATAACCAAAGATAACAATTTGTTATAAAATTTTGATTCACAATAATATAAATACATTTGCATAGTTATACGGGTCATATTTTAAAAATGAGTGCCACAGTTAACGATTAAAAAATAAAATAAAATTACTCACTGTATATATAAAATAATTTTTTTAGAAAATATTAAACAGTTAATCAATACAAATAATAAAAGAAAAAAACATCTATTACCATATATATATATATATATATGGTAACAGATATATTAAAACATTATTTTTTAGTAATAAATAATAAAATAAAAAATTAAACATCATAATCAATTTTGTATAACATATCAATAAAATATAAAATAATTTATTCATATATTATTAGTATAATGCTTTCATAATATAAGTCCAATTATATATAAATATTGGAATTTTATATGATATATATTTATATATATTATACCATTAGTACAAATAAAAAATTAAAGTGAAAACAAATATTTATACGGTCACAGATCAAGGTCTAGAAATAACCAGAAATGACACAAGATTATTTTTTTAACAAATTTATTTTAATAGAAATTATAGCTCTAAATATGTTTATGCTATCTCCGTTTCAGTTAAGATAATATTTTGGGGAGAGTATTTTGTTTCAATTTACATTAAGTTTTGTTGTTTTAAAGTTAACTTTAACTTTATTGGAAATTGTTTAACCAATCAGATTTTACAGTTTTTTATAACTGGTTAACTGATATTAAAATTATATTTTTAAAATATCCTTTTTTAGAAAAATGTAATTTTTTTTTGTGATACTAATGATTATATTAAAATTAAATGAAGATTACAAATAGAGAGTTTAGTGCCAAAGAGTGAAACTCAAATGTTACATTAAAGAAAACTAAAGTATTGAAGGGATAGGTTAAACGGTTTGAATCATAGACAAAAACCGGAAGCTTCTTGACAAAGGCTTCTAAGCTGAGAGAGTTCAACTCACAACTGTGAGCAGAGATCATGGCATTTTGCATTGCCAAAGTTTCCGCAATTAGGGATACGCAACAAAGGAAGCTGTCATTGAGTGAGATGTGGATGTTCCTGCATCATTGATGGTCCATATTTTGAATACCGGATGAGGATCTCTTCTTACAAAGAGGGACTGTGGTGAAAAAATTCTCTCCTGAAAGGAAGAGGTGGATGATGATCTCTCTCGGCCATGTCGAGAGGAAGTTTGAAAAAAAATATCCAAAAAGAATAAATTTAAATGGCTGTTTAGTTGGAGCTTTGGGAGTCTTAGATTTAGAGATGATACAGTGCATTGTCTCCCCGTTGGAATAGCTGGCTTTAGACACATGAAAGCTGTAAGAACACACCATGAAAAATGTAATTTTCTTAATCTTTGTGCACTAAGGTAAAATATCAAATTTATGAAATGGAGGGAATATATTTTATGTATTTATATATTTAGTTTATTTGTTTTTAAGGGATGTTAAGATTTTGAAATTAGAAAAAAAGATGTTCCACCTTTATATTATTTTAATTAGGAAATTTAAAAATTTATATCAGAATATTTTCTTAAAATTTTAATTTTTATTACAATTGTAAAGATTATTTTTTAGTCTAGATTTATGTTTAAATATTACAAATACATTATTTAATATAAAAAAGCTACAAATATAAAATAAATACACGTCTGGTCGGGCGGGTCAAGGTCTAGTTTTCTTTTAAAACGAGATAAACTCAAAATAAGTTTATATTTCATTATAATGTTTTTCTTTACTTTCCTCTCAATGACATATTTTAAAAGTATTTTCTTATCAATGGTTATTATTTTAAAAACTTATAAGTTTATCTCAAATATATTTTATTTTAACTATATCTTTACTGTATATACTTTTTAAAATGATAAAATTTATTTATATAAATTTTGTAATTGTATCATGTAAATACTAATAATTTTGTTAAAGAACAAAATACAAGTACTGAGTATTTTTAGATACATAACAAATATAAATAATGAAAGGGAAAATTATAAATAAAATTACTAAAATAAGTTTGTGAATAGTATTTCTAATTTGATGAAACACTACTCATAAACTCATTTTTCATTTAAATGATGCATCATCAGTTTTCTCTTTTTAATATTTACCCTAAAATAAAGAACCGTTAGAATTTTTTTAATTGTAGCAATGCGTCAATAATTATCAAATACTTGTTTTATAAAAATATATGTTTTAGAGTATTTATACATATTAAAAATATTTTCATTTTAATTATAAATGTGTTATTTTTATAATTAATTGTTTTCAAATTTTTGTCAATCAAAACTCAGTAGAGGTTTCATACATTTAAAAATATTATAAATTTTTATTTTTCAGTATACTGTTTTATAATTAATTATTTCCATATTTTTAGTTAATCAAAATTTAGTAAACACAATTATTTTTATTGAAATTTACCATTTGAAATATTACCTAACAAAAATATATTATAGTGTAAATTTATCTTTTTGATTTTTTTTTCTAAAACCACTTGATGGACATTTGGACCCAATACGAAGAAGCTCATATCTGCTGCGCGTGGCCACTGGTGGCTTAACATGAGGTGATCACCAGCCCTTCTGGATGTCTTCAGCGGGTTTTCTAGCGGACAATGCCCAGATTTCCGAAACGGTTGTTAGACGCTAGTTGAATTCCTCTCGAAACTTTCGAATATCAGAGTCATCAAAAAAAGTATTTTTTTTTCTAAAACATAAATCATTTGGAAACAAGATGGAGATAAAGTCCGATTCGATTTTTAGTAATCTATGTAGTCCCTACCCTTTGGATCTGATTTGATATTATTTCAGGCCAAAGCATTTGTGGGTGTCTTTATCACAAATACCAAACTGAAATATTTTTTTTTCTTTTAATAGTTGTTGAAAATTTTAAAGCATCAATGAAAATTTATACGATCCGTTTCATACCAATTATATTTAAAATGACTGATGTATCATAAAATGACTTGTACATACGAAAATCCGGTTATGGTTATGAATGGTAACAACGGTGCAGGACAAGTGATACAGTGGTATGGTTTAATTGTGTTTTTTATGTATTGTGGAACAACTGCTATCCATCTAAAACTAACGGTTCAAAATAATATATGAATGGTAACATGTATATTGAATAATGAAACTATGAGATATATATATATATATATATAATATTTTATAGTTTACAGATTTAAAAAAACCAGTGATATAATATTTTTAATGATTTTTCTATATCTAAGAAACCTTGTAAATTATATTCATATAACTTAAAACTATTTTTATTTAAATTTAAGTACTGAACCAAAGATATTTTAATTTTCTTTTCCAAATGATTTTATATTAAATACATGTAGTTTGATCTTATAAAAAAATTATAAATTTTATCAAATATGAATATTTTTGAGTGAGATTTTATAGACATTATTATCTTCAATTTTTTTTGTAATAATTAACCAAAGAAAAGATTAAAAAAAAGAAATATCTTAAACAGTAAAAGAAACACACCATTTTTGATTCCTATCTATTCTAAGAAACACACCACTGCTATATGTGAACCGCACTTCTAACATTCAATACGTATGTTAATTGATTAGATTCTCGATTCACGTGAACAGATGGAGCTTGCTGTGAAGTTTCGGATTCAACTGGAGGAGAGTTCATAAAAGCGAAGTCAATGTAAGTCTCGGAAATGCACGTGGGAGGATGTTTTGTTGTAGCGATTGTTGAGTTCTGGTTTAATAAAAGAAACTTTGTGGCACTTGACACAGATCGTGTAAACCAGCATGTCATTCTCCTCATATTTTTAGTTTATTCGCAAAATTATATTCTTTTGTCCACGATCAAATTTCAAAGTTTCAAATTTCGAGTGCCGTTGTTGGTTAAAACATTTCTTATACATAACAAGACAAAGATTTATAAGTTATAAATTTGTAATCTTGTTTAGTATGTGTGATAGTTCAGTTCTTCTCAGTCCAAACTACATAATCATTGATTTTTTTTTTTGTAACTATGACGAGTTAGTCTGGTGGTGTACGGCTTGCGGCTGCAAGTACGGTCTCGGTTCGATTCGCTTTAACCACCAGGGAATTTACATGCGGACTTGCTGCGCCCGAAACTGAAGACCGCTACTCGGCCACGTCCCACCTTCGGTTATGCGTCTGCGCCGTAAGGGTTCGGTCTCTAGTCTGGACCACATGGTGGAACCAGGATATTCGGTTTAAAAAATAATCATTGATTTTTTTTCATTAAAGCATTTTTTAATACTGAATAAACAATTACATCATCGTATATTCATATAATCTTTTAGTTCTATTATAATGAAATTATAAGCAATTTCATGCAACATATACGATATTGATGAACAACTTTCTAGATAATGATTCCACGTAGAAATTTTATTCGAAAACTTGGTCGACGAATGGTTTTGCATATGCGACATTCTCAATGGACAAACTTTCCACGTAGTAGACGACCACAATGAACGACTATGCATCTAGTACTCTGAAATTTCCGATACACTTTACATCCTACAATTTGCATAAGAATTACATTATGAGATTGACACCTCAAACCTGAATATAAAAGTTTTTACACCATTATACTATGGTGCTTCCACCATTATATTACCGAAGAGTTATAAATACTTTAGAACAACAAATTTAGAAATGATAATATATGAATAACTATTATTAATAAAGGTTGATTGTATATAAAATAGTAATCTATGAATGATTAATTATTACATTAATATTTTGCAATAGAGAAAGATTTGTATATTAGTTTTTATCACAATTATAAAACTCATACATGTTTTCAATAACCTAGGCGTATATCATACTTACATATTGTGTGATAATTTTCTAAATCATATTTGATATTTTTTTAATAGACACACCTATGGCATATTATAAAAGTGTGATATTAATTTTCAAAATGTATTATATTAATTTAATAAATTTATGTTAACGAACATATACATTCATATACACTTGTATTTATTAAATATGCTAACGATATGTAGTCAACAACTTTTTTTATATTTTTAACTATATTATATTAATTAATGAAACTATCGAGTTAATAGGAGACTAGAGTTTGATCTTCATAATCGCATGGGTATTATTTTTTAATTTTTCTTTGTACTAAATTGTATAATTTATATTTATAAATATAAAGGTATTACATAATTGCTAGTATAATATTTTAACACTTAAAAGTTTTATTTGTTACAATGATCAATTATATTTGGTGTTTCTAACCATCTAGTATATCACCGACACTGGTATCATATATTTATACTTTAAGTAATAAATACTATCACATTAAGAGATTTTTTAGACTTTCTTTATTTGTTTTAATATTTATTGATCCACTAGGGTTTAATTATAATATTACAATTTTATTAAATGTATATTTCTTTCTCCAAAAATGTTCGTGCGATTGATTGAAGTATTTGTATTGATCACATGAATATTAAAAATATTTAGAATTATATTTTTTACTAAAAATTTGTGATAATAACAATCATCCACTGTTATTTGTTTTTCTAGAGCTTTACCCATGACTATCTGAATATTTGTTTTCACCTAAGAGTTTTGTTTGTATTAAATGGTATAATATATATATATATATATATATCTAAACATATTATGTAATTATTAATATAACATTTTAAATAAACTGTCGGTTTTATCAGATTGTTCGACCGGTACAATTAGGGTTCACCTAAATAAATCTTATTAGACTTCCTCATTTTGGTTTAATATTACAGATTCTCCACTGATATTTAATTATAATATAACAATTTTCGTGCGATTGATTGAAATATCTGTATTGATCAATTAAATATTAAAATTTATTTTGGAATTATAATTTCTATCAAAATAATTTTGTTTAAAATAATCTAGTACTGTTATATTTTTTTTTAGTTTGACTCGTGACCATTTGTATATTTGTTTTCACTTTAAAATTCCGTTTGTACTAAAGTCTAAATTTATACTTTCGAATTATATGTTTTAAAATTCATTTTTACAAAAGAAAATTTTAAAATTATTCTTTTAAGCTCTTTTTGAAATTCAAATAGTTTTTACTGTAGGAAAATGTTTTGAACGATTGTGGGTAGACTCCTAATTACCAGCCCACTTGTGGGCATCCATAGAATACGTAAAGAAAATGAAAACAATTTATTGAAACCAGTACAATGTTTTAATTCTTACTAGAGTTTTACATGTATATTTTTATTTTTTTATAATTATGTACATTTGGTTTATATTAAAAATGGTAAATATATTATTTGTAATTTGTTTTTTATATTATGTAATTATAACATTGTTACTTTTGGGTTTTATTTGAGATAGTTAATGTATAATGATTATGTTTCTTATGTAATTTATTATTAAAGAATGTCAACCTATCTTTGCATTGTTTGGTATATCAAAATTTTCAATCTAAAACAGTATTGCATTAATCAAATATAAAAACAATAAAATTCAAGTACCATTAATTGCCACGGTACTCAACCATAAGATCAAACATAATTTTAAAATAGGCGAACAGTGAAATGAAATTGAAGGCTAATATGATAATTTATGATAATTTTTGTGACTATAGAACAAAATGCAATATATTTTTTTTCTGAATGTTTCCTTATTTCATTTAAATGTATCCATATTACAATGTAAGAATTAATATAAAATTATAAAATCTAAATTATTATAAAATAATTATCTATTCTATATAGTGAAAAATGAAAAATATAACATACTTCTTCTGTTTTTAAAAAGTCTTATTTTTTTTACTTGTCACACAAAGATTATTATTTTAGAATTTTGATGCAAATTATATTAATTTTCAGTTTAATATTCATTTCAAACTGCATAAATTCTAGAAATAGTTTTATTTATCCCAAATATTGTTGGTTAAACAAACTTAATTAATAAGAACTGAATACATTTTAATTTTTTTTAATCCAAGTGAAAAATATCCAAGTGGTACTTTTTAAAAAAATAAAAGAATTAATGAACCTCTTACTCATTAACAAGAACACCTATTTAAACTATCTTCAAATATTTTCTTATTCCAGCACATTTTTTTGTCTTTTTAATATTAAAACTGTTTTTATCAGTGTATTAATAAATTTTATTAATAAGTATTACTATTTGATATCAATAATAGATCAAAGTCTTCATAAAAATAATGATTTGGATTATTTTCTATGTAATTTAAAATAGACATTAAAATAAACATTATAAATTATATGTTCATATTGGGAGATACTTATTTTTAAAATATTTTTGATAGTTTTAAAAAGATTTGGAAACAGAATATTAATATGGTGGACTATAGTATTTTTATTTTGAATTAGTATAAAGGTACCTAATCAAAGCCATTTTATAAGTAAGTTATAATAAAATTTATAGTATTCTTATGAAGATATATGATATTATATAAAAATATTATGGAGCAATCTTAAATACATTTCTATCAATAACTAAGATAATTAACAATAGATTTCAGTTTCTAATTGACATAAACCTAACAAAATGTCTTACATTCACCCCATGTATATGTCTTTTCAAGGAAACATGATTTAATATACAGTTTAAATTTTATTATTTAGTTATTTTTGAATACGGAGTATTGATGTTATAAATGATTTATCTCCTTGTTTGAATTGATATATTTTCACCAATATTAAAAATGTTATATATATATATATGTGTGTATTACTTGAGTATTTTCATATTTGAATGGATCTGGTCGAAAAAATTACATATTGGGATTATATTTGCTGGAATAAAAAATGAAACAATGAAAAAAATATAAAAAAATGAGACGCAACTAAGATCTTACTATCAAAATATATTGGTGTCTCAAGACTTTAATAAAATATTTTTCAAACTGAAATAATTAAAATACTCAATATTACATAACACTTAAGCTTAATCAGCTTACAAAAAGTTAAATCAAACATATATTATTTAATTTTACTATAGCCATCGATGAAAATACAAAGGTATTTTAAATTGTCATACTCATTTTTAGAAGTAGTAAAATGTTTAAAATAATTAAATATTTTAAATTTGTTTTATATAATATATACAAAAGGCATATGTTTGTTTTTAAAAAAAAAATTGATAAGCACATTAAATGTTTTTATTATTTTACATTTTATAAAATACTTTTATTTGCGAAATCGCAGATAGCGAGTTATATATATTGCAAAATCAAAACGTTAAACTGCAATGAATGTTTTTATTATAAATTACAAAAAAAAACTGAGTTTTCCAAATTTTTATAGCATATTATATTACTATCTGATGTGTGACGAAGAAAACTATTTGTGTGAATAGTAAGCTGTATCAGACGACATCTTAATTGGTGTGAAATAAGTGGCAAGTGGAAGAAACAATATCCTCACGGCTTATTATTTGTTAAAGAACTAACAGTTAGAAAAGGTTAAGGTAGAAAAGAACAAAAGGTAAAGATTGAATAAGAAAACTACCTTTGTTGATCAAATTGGCTCCTTGACGAGGTACGGTAGCAATAACCTACCGTGATGTACGCTCTCAGTCGCAACTAGTGCATATATGTTTATTCAGTTGAATAATTATCATTTACTAAAATGCAAATATAAACACAAAAAAGTATTTCTAAAGTACGCAAGTGAGTGACATTTGAATATGATATTGGTACGTAGTCTATGCAGCTATGCTTCAATTGCGGCAATCACAAACCTCTTTCTTGGATTATTTTTATATATACTACTTTTGCATATTATAGTGACATGTACATTAGTACATATAGCTTTCTTTATTTTTAAAAGTCGGAAATATCAGTAATATGGACAAAATTAGGTAAAAAAACCGGTCTGCCACAGTATATGATGCCACACTATCACAGATATTTAGAATTATAAATAGGGAAATAGACGTTGAATTATTCCTATAAAGCTTAAACCCCAAAATATTTAAATAGTAGAACTAAGTGGGAAGTGTATTTCAAATATATACACACTTTGGACATATCAGTCATACATCTCGCTGATAAAGTGTATTTCAAATTTTCGATTGTATATGTTTCAAAATTAATTTGGTTAGGGGAAACTACAATTAGNTTTTTAAAAAAAAAAAAAAAAAAAAAAAAAAACTATTAGTAGGGTTCGATGACAATTAGAGATGTCAAACAGGTTGATCCGTCCCGTTCCGTATCGCAGCGAGCTCATATTTTCGCGGATCACGGCGAGTCAGGTTCGCGCGGGCTGCAGACTCCAAAAGGTCGTCCCAAGCCCGTACCGCAAATTGCACAGTCCTTTACGGACTGTCCCGCGGGACGTACATTAATATAATGTATCCGATCATGCTTGACACTGCAGGTCGCTCCAGAACACTTCTTGATGCTGCGTGCTGCTCTAAGATGCTTCAGGATGTTTCCTTACATAACAAAGTTCACATAATTAATATACATGAAATACATACAATGCAAATTCTTCAAAATTTGTTATATATTATGCCTATTTTCTCTATTAAAAGTGCATATAGAACATGAGATGATTATATAGAGTCATAACCAAACAAAAAATGCATGTAAAAAATGAGATGTTAATGTATATTCTATTCTATTGATTTAACGAGATAACAATGATAAGTAACGAGAGAACATGAAAAATAGAATACATATTGAAGAAGACTCTAATTAGTAACAAGACTAACTCTTTCAGTTGAACGATATCATTCTTATAGAATAAAATAGTTTAGTCGATCAAGGCTCTAACCATAGCTTATTCTCGTTACCGCTTTGATCAAAGCTTAGTATTGTTCATGTTATCTTAACCAAATAAAATAGTTATAGTTAATTTTGTCATACTCAAACATATTTACATACCAATTAAAGATACTTTCAGTATATGTTTTTCATTGGCTTATAACTCCTAAGTTCATAACCAATTTTTTAGTTTTAATGAATACAAAATTAAATATAATCAAACACCAAATCAAAGCTGGTAATCCCAAAATTAATAAAAAAACATCAAATTAAAACACCAATGGAGCTCAAATCATCATCATCGGAGCTTGAATCATCATTGATAAAGCTCTTTTCTTTTCTTATGGGAAAGTCTCATAAATTACTTTATTTTCACTATTTTTTATGTTATTTGAGATAAAACAAGATTTGAAAAAGAAAAAAATGTGGATCTTTATAATTCCGCAGGTCTGCGTCGTCTTGTCCCGCAAAAAACCCAGTTCTACAAAGACCCGTCCCGCAAAGCTCGCTAATTTGCGGATCTGTAAAATTTTGGCCCAATCCCGTCCCGTAACAGTTATTTACGGGACAGGTCCGCGGTCCACGTCCATTATTTACATCTCTAATGACAATGTTCATTCATACACAACATCAAAATCGTAAGCGATCTTAGTAGGGACACATTTCTTTTGCTTCGCACGTGTGAACTTTTGTGGGCCTCAAAAGTCCTTGCGCGGTAGTTATCGGTTACGCGTGAATAATCCTCTCACCTAATAAATATTTTCTGACACCTTTTTGCCTTTTACATCTAATCGATTTTAACGAAATCAATCGCTACAAATGGTCATTATATCCTAATTCTATTATTTATTTCCCTCATAAATCTGATCATTTGGTATTTTCATGCGGGTTATATGTTTATATAGCTGTGGACCTAATGCAATTGTTATAATTTTCACAATATTATCAATTAAAACTTAAAAGGGAAATAAATTATTTTATAAACCAAATGAATATAATTTAATGATGCTGTTTGTGGAGACCTTATAGCACCCCGATCAAATTATACACTTAAAGGGTTTGGTTGTTTCCCTAGTTTCCTGAACTAACGTCGGGTTCATCTAATGGTAAAGAGAGTACTAATTTCTTTATGCTATTCAGAATTGGGATAGACCCACTTACAATATTCGAGTTCCTCGTAAAGAAAGTAAAACCGTTTTTTGCTGGTTTTTAATTTAAATTTGCATTTACATTTAAATTGAAGATTTTTGCATTGAAATTTTTAAACACATATATAAGGAAAGGTTAATTTGTGGAATAAAGCAGCGGCGGATTAAGAAATTTATTTTTCTGGGATCTACCATACAAAATCTTTTTTGGCATTTTTTACATTACATACCAAATATAAATTGAATTTTAATTTGGGTTTGGTTCAGACTTTGGTTACTGATTTTATATTCATAGCTACTTTAAATAAAGAATAATGCGGCTATGTAAAATTTTCAACGAAAAGTATTAAAATATGATCATAACTGAGGCATACTTGTTTTGCCATTAGACCTAAATATAAAAATAAAGCAAATTTTATATCCTTTTTTTTCGAAAAAGGGCATAAATTTTATATCCTTAACTACTTTTTAATTACATACATTTTTAATTGCACGCATTTTGTAACCTCCACAAATATCGGAACCCGGTTCTCTCAAATTAGGTATATTAACTTTACAATACTAATATTAAGTGACATCTATGTATATATATAGAGAACACAACAAATAATTATATGTATGGTTATATATATTGACAAGAAAAAAACATTATAAATAATTGTGTATTGACAAAAGAGAATTATACATTTTGAAAGATGGAATATTAAAATATATAATTAATCTAAAATTTATTTCAATTAAAACTTGCAATGACTTTTGTCACACAAAAAGAAGAACAAGGCAATGGCTTTTGTTTTGCGGTTTTGACCGTTGATTACTGAAAGTCTATCAAACAACATGACAATCGACTAAGATCTTGCCACATACAAACTTGCCACATACAAGGGAAGGGCACGTAGAGTTTATTTTTTTTTACCCATCATGTAAAAGTATATTGACTTACTGTTACAAGTTTTTTATTGGTCGAGAAGTACAGATGAGTGGAACGTTGCCGTGGCCGTGACTCCACCGGCGACAGTCGGTCAAACCGGAGCTTTGCCTCTTTGACTTCTGATTACATGTCAGTTTTACTTTCCAAACCACAGTGAAGTGATTTTAAAATATTGTTTTTTTTAATTAATTTGGAATGAATAAACTAAAAGATAAGATGATTTACGGTCAAAAGAAAAAGCAAAACCTCGAGAAATCTGATTTATAAAAGAAAAGCATTTACAGTATAAAATTAAAATAAAAGATAGAACATTTGTGATGAAGAATAAGGAAGAAAAAGAAAAATGGTAAAAATATAAATATAGATTCGGCGGGAGACCGTTGATTGCGGTTGGGAATAAAGCCATCTGACAAGGAGGCTTGTCCGTTTTGACCCCATTTCTTTCTTGTCTTTTTTTTTTCTTGTAAACAAACACGTATACTAGTAATTAAATACTACTCTCTCTGATTTTTAAAGATAGATATTTTAAACTTTTCATATATATATTAAAAAAATCATAAAATTTTAATTGTAAATGAACAAAAAAAAACAACTTATTCTATATTTCGAGTAAACTTATTTTTTACTCTATTATACAGTAAGAAATAAACTACCATTGAAATATTTTTACTCTTTTGAAACACTAGAGTAAAAATGTTTCAATAGTAGTCTATTTTTCACTATATAATAGAGTAAAAAATAAGTTTACTCGAAATATATAGTGAAAATATCATTTTTTACTCTAAATCTATTTTAAAGTGAAAATAGAATGAGGTTGGAAATGTTCTTACTGGTAACATAATTGATGCAAGTTCGTCTTCTTGCATTGTTTGTTTTCTCTGCTTTAATAACCAACGAAAACTCGTTTAAATACTTTCTCATAACTTGTGCAATCAAGAAAATTTACAAGATGTAGTTAGGAGAACTGACAAAAAGGTGAACAAGATCGTTTGGGCGTATTGTTAGGAAGATATCACCTTTTCACTCAAAACACCTCGTCTTCACCCTTGCCCATATAAACGCCTTGCTAGTAATAGCAAATGTGTTGCTCAAAAAAAGTAATAGCAAATGTAATCTTTACTAAAACAAAACTAGTTTAGCTGTAGTACGTAGTATTTAGGTAAATGTAAACACATTCATTTACCACCACGCCGCCCTAAGTGAAAAGAGACCTAAAGATTTCATGGGGAACACTCTCACATGGCTTTGTTCTTTTCGTTTCTTTACTTTTTTTTTCTTATACTAATTTGTTTTTTTGCAGAAAGGAAAATGTAAAGTATATATTTTCTTTGTATTTACTCTGAGTTCATACAAGAAACATTTGATATTTTGAAGATGTTAATAAAAACGAATTATTGTTTTCCAATTAATTTCGGATTAATGCAGAAGAAGACGACATAAATTTCCTCCAGATTAGTTTACAATGACATACGTTACAAAATTTCGACCGACAACACTTAAACAAGAATTAAAAAAATGACAGTAATTGAACTCAATAAAGTAATAATAAAAGCATTGTGTAATATAATTAAATAAGGTAAGTAAATAAATCATGAAATGAATGCTAACTGTCAATATATTTTTCTGTCTATTGGTACCTTCCTGCTTCCTCCATCCTCCTTCCATATATACAACACTTCAGCTCGTCTCTTCGTCTTCACACTCCCTCTTCATCTTCCATTTCTAACGTCTCTTGTCTGCCTTATTATTCAGCGCTTCTTAGCTGTTATAATATCGCTGGCATTTCTCTTCTCTCTTTAGTTAAGTTATGGGGAAGTTTGCATCCGTAGCTGCTCTGTTACTGCTTCTCTGTTTTCCAGTAGCTTTCTCCGGTCATGATTACGGCCAAGCTCTGTCTAAGAGTCTTCTCTTCTTCGAAGCTCAGAGATCTGGTGTCCTCCCACGTAACCAAAGAGTCACTTGGCGCTCTCACTCTGGTCTCGACGACGGCAAATCAAGCGGAGTATGTCACATCTCTCTCTTGATTAACAGTGTTTCCGACATTGTTCCTGTTTCATTGTTTTTTTAACTAAAATCTTGTTGTTTGGTTTGTTTTTAACTCAGGTGAATCTGGTCGGAGGTTACTACGACGCCGGAGACAATGTGAAATTCGGACTTCCGATGGCTTTCACGGTGACGATGATGGCGTGGAGCGTCATTGAATACGGCAATCAGTTAGCGGCCAACGGCGAGCTAGGCCACTCCATTGATGCCATTAAATGGGGCACTGATTACTTCATCAAAGCCCATCCTGAGCCCAACGTCCTTTACGGCGAGGTATTTATTATAGTATTTAATTTATAAGATTTCTAAAATTAATCGAATTTTAATTTCGTAATTAATAATATGATTATTATTTTTAGGTTGGAGACGGCAACACCGA
>OVBX01003503.1:0-16745 GCA_900406325.1 Erucastrum elatum | reverse complement strand
TCGTGTATTTTTTCAGCAAAAGAAATTCAGTCCGTGTATTTTTAAGGAATTTTCCCTTTTCTTTTCTTTAAACTATTCAAAAGCCGACCGCCCCCACCTACTCCACTTTTTGGACCATCTTTTTTGTTTTGAATTATTAGTTTAACAAATATAATATGNTCCTCTTTATCAATATCACAGATCATATATGTTATTACATTTTGAGAAAAAACATCTGATATTTTGTAACCCCCATTTGCAAATAAATTTTGTTCTGGAAAATATGTATCAATGAAAAAAGAACTAGCATTAGCCTAAATTACAAAAAAAAAAAAATAACTAGCATTATCTTGGCTCAGTTTTTTGTTTTCTTGGTTTCTAATGAGGAACGTGAAATATGATTATACAGGTTTTGACCTTTGATTGTAGCACGTAATGTACATTGTACGGTTATTACAGTTAAGATCAATCTATATCTATTTAAAAGGTCTAGTACGAAATCTAGTAGATGACTTAATTATTCTATTATGTACATTTGTACTGCAAAATTAGCAAGTTCTAGATAAATCATATATATATATATACGGATCTACCGACTAGCTATATCATGTGAGAGTCAGACCAAGTAAAATGTAGCTACCAAATATAAACTCAACTACAAGTCTACAATGGTTATAAATCCGATTATAGTACCGATAAACACATGTGAACCAATCTAGCGATTCATGTAATAAATCCAGGCTATCCACCTACATGCACTATCTGTAAGTTCGGCTAGAGCATGTAGAAATCATTATATGCCGAATAATTGACAACATATATATAAACATGGTTACATAAATAGTCTAACTTGATAGTATGTATAAAACTTATTTAGCAAAAAAAAGAAAAAAGCTGACTAGCTATGTCAAACCCAACCGACTACAATTTGTTGTCTACAAATATGCAAGCCTAAAGCCTAGGTACAATTTTATACTAATCCGGCTCAAAATGTATAAACCCAACCACGACGAAGAAATCTATATTTGACATGCCTAAACGAGATTAAATTTACATATATAAACTCAGCTAACATTCATAATGAAATGTATAACAATTTTTATACGTACCGGTACAGCTTGCGTAAACCTAAGTACTATAAATGTATAAACTCAATTACAACAAGCATATATTCAAGTACACTTTGCATGCATCTTACATCATTATTATTTTTTTGTGTGTTAAAAGGGTTTACTTACATCATTAATAGCTACAGCATCAGCATGTACAACCCGATCACAACATATGTGAAGCCGAGTACAACATAACACAGCTCGTATATATGAGTAATTTTTTTTTTGTTCAAACATATGAGTAATAAATCCTGCTACAATGATGCATAAATATAATATATGTGTGTTCAAATATAATATATGTGTGTACATATTTTATATTAGATCCGACTACAATGATGCATAAATCCCGTTGTAACATGTTTAAACTAAATAAAACCATGTTTAAACTTAAATTGCGCATGCTCAAATCCCAAATTGTGAAACGAAGTTTTACATATGTAGCGTTCAAATATTTAGTTAGTAACAAATATTTAATTTATCGCCCAAGTTGTGAATTTGGTTTGTATTAAATTTTCAGTAGCTTACTTACTATCACCCATCGGTCTAAATGTCATCGTTGAATGGAATTTAATTTATCTAAAGCTTAGTTCTGACAATATATCCTTAAAATAATGTAGTAGATGGAAAAAAGGGTTCGATGCAAAAAGTTAACAAGTTAAGAAGTAGCAAAAAATCGCTGTAAAATATCCAAAAGTAGATATTCCACAATCTCGCATGCACTTCAAAAACATTTTTTTTTTGACTAATCACTTCAAAAACATTTTCAATTATAAGAAAGGAAAATTGCGTCTTGGTTTACACAGATTATTTTAAAGTATGATTACGGATACAAAAGCAAGACATCGGTCATGCTCATTAAATAATCAAATACGAGATCGTTAGGAAACGTGTGTGTATGATTTGAACAACAAAGCTCTTGAAAAAAAAAAAATTAATATGCATGAAAACCGTTTCAAAATCAATTATGTTGCGTGAAACTTTCCCTCCCCAATTATTCTGTGAATTGTGACAAGGCAGGGCANATAATCAAATACGAGATCGTTAGGAAACGTGTGTGTATGATTTGAACAACAAAGCTCTTGAAGAAAAAAATAATATGCATGAAAACCGTTTCAAAATCAATTATGTTGCGTGAAACTTTCCCTCCCCAATTATTCTGTGAATTGTGACAAGGCAGGGCATGTCGAATGGTTTAACGTTGGCTTCTTGCGATGGGAAGAAGGATGCTAATGCAAACCTGTCTTTAAGTACTCACCCACACTCGATGCTATGAGGATTTGTGGGTATTGAAGTGAAAATAAATTAATATGGATCACGTTATTAAGTAATTAATGGTCGATACAAACCCGAGACTTCGTTAAGAAAAGTTTGGCTAGTGAACAAAACACGATTAATCAATCAGATGTTTTGATAAGGAACATCCGGCTTCTTGAAATCACTTGTGCTTTCTTTTGTTTACTAGGAAGAGCTTCGACCCAGCAACTCCAGTGGGAGTTTGTAAAGAGTATCTTAACTCCAAAAAAAAGGAGAAAGAATCATAAAGTATCTTCTTTTGTCAATTTTAAGAACTTCTTATTCACTTCTAGTGTCATGTGTCTTTCCATCGATAACACAATCTTCTAAAAACAATTAAAATTTAATTATATAGTTACATAATACTAATAATATTAATATTTTGATGATAAGGAACTACACTTTAGATACTAATGGATGGAGCTACTATTATCTTCCTCATAGTCATAGCCAAAGACAACCTTTGTTGATATCATTTATGCCATAAAACACTCCTTCCGCCGGTTTCGAACCACCAGTTTAATTTGAACTAGGAGCACAACAGTACCAATCAGTAGTGGAACCAGCATCATATCTCATATGGGTCATTTATTAAAATAATTATGTAATATTACTAAGAAAATATAAAAAAAGGTCAAATAAAATATTTGAATTTATAATTTGGAGGTCAAGTTAAAAGATTTTACCAAATGTTCCATCAAAATACTATATGTATATAAGTTAAATTCAATTTTTTCTTTGTAAAAGTCATAGGGGTCAACTGGCCTTCTTCCCACTACATTCCCACTATATGACTCCACCATGGGTATCAATGCTTGCACTTAAACCCAAAACTCACTTTTGTTCCTCGAACCAGAGAACTTTCTCCAATTGTACTTTTATAACAAGGCATGTTTTCTTCGCTTATAAGCTCATTCAATGACTCAATGTTCGCCACATGTGATAGGAAAAGTAAGAATGGTATTGACATTTTGAACGTCTTCTAGGTCGTCGAGAGAGATCAACCACGAATATTTCTTCGGGATACTTAGGCATGAAAGTTGGAACCCAATCTATTATCCGTTAGCCTTTGGATGAGAGTTGGATCAAGACCCTCCATTTGTTAGAAGTAAAAAAGAGTTGGACATGTCAAGAGAGTTTACAGTAGTCTTAGATGTCCATAAATAGAATAAAGCTAATTATATTCCGATATGACAAACTTAAGATGCTTATTGATGTAATTACTTTAGAAAGTAAACTATAAAAATTGAGATACAAGTGGCATAAAAAAGAAAAAGATATCTAAAAAGGACAATTTTTTTAAAAAAAAATGAATTTACTCTATAGACAAAATTAATATTACATATATGTTTACCATTCTCTTGGAAATGTTATAAAACTCATCTACTTACATAATTTGTGAATGTATATTTTGGAACAAATTTGATACAAAATAACATTAAAAATGGGTGGTTCGTTTAGTAACCTGGGAACATTGGTGGTGGTGGTGAAATATTGAAATCCAATGTTTGGTGGGAGAATGAAACTATCATTGTCATCATCTTTTTTTGACGGTTGTGCAGTCTTAAGTGGTGGTTTCACTTCTTGTGTTGATGGTGATGGTGTTTCGACTTGTTCATCAGATGTTACTGGAGATATATCTGGTTGAGAAATGGGAGTCGGAGCATCACTCGGCTCAGAGATTGGTGTTGAAGTAGGACTTGAACCGAACACTGGTGATTGATCTGATTCTGATTCTGTTGGTCCTTCGACGGTCTTAGTGTCTGAGGTTGGGGCCTGAACTGGCGATGAGTCTTCTCCTATTTCCGATGAAGGTGTTGGAGCATTTTCTTGGAGATGTTGTTGGTGATATAATTATTGTAGATTTGGGTGGCGGTGAGAAAATTGAAGGAGGAGGAGAATATACAGGTGATGGAGGTGGTGGGCTGTGGACTGGAGGCGGAGGAGAATGCACTGGAGGTGGTGGAGAGTGAACTGGAGGCGGCGGTGAGTGGACTGGTGGTGGTGGTGGTGGTGGTGGAGAATAGACTGGTCGAGGCGGTGAATGAATTGATGGTGGTGGAGAGTATGTTTGATTCAGCGTCACCATAGCTTATACGACAAGTTTCCTTTATTTTAGTTATTTCCTTTTTACTTAAGATTTATGTGTTACCTTTTCTATTTAGGTTAAGAATTTTAATGACGGTTTAAAGGTCTCTATATAAAGACCTCTCTAATGGCTTTTGTAAGGCAGACATTGATTAATAAGAATTCAGTTATTTTAAGAGCTTTCTAAAGCACTGCGAAGAGTATTCGCGCCCTTAAGAGCTCCATCGAACACTGCGAAGAGTATTCGCGCCCTATCCCTTTTGATCTCGAGTTTACTTCGTTATCAAGGAACCGCTTCAAAGATCAAACCCTTGACCTTTGAGTTATTAAGCTTCCGCACTCTATCAGTTGGTATCAGAATCAGAACGTTTCGGGAAATTTTCTGGTTTCAATGGCAAAGAAAACAGGAGGTGATAACACCGACGGATCTGCAACGGAATGGACTGAACTACGAAGCCTACTTATCGAGATGCAGACCGCGACCCAAACTTCCATCCAGCAACTCACTGACTCTGTTGGCACAATGGCGGCCAACTTGGCGACCTTCACCGCTCGTTTTGATCCTCAAAACCAACCCGCCGCCGTTACTCCTCCGCTACTTCAAAACCAAGCTCCACCGCCACCCATTCCACAACCCTTCAACCCCCAACCTCCGATTCCACAACCTCATCATCAACAAGACCCTCGCTTTCAACCTCAACAACAGCTCGGAGATGCACGGGCGCGTAACATGTATGAAGAGGAAGAAGAAGATCATCGACGAGTCTTCCGTGAAGATCTCCGACGACGGGATAATTTCGAGAATCGTTGGGAAAACAGTTTTAAGGTTGACATACCTGAATTTCACGGTGATCTTAAGGGAGATGATCTTATTGATTGGCTGGTCTCTGTCGAGGAAATACTTGAGTTTAAACAAGTTCCTCCACACCGAAGAGTATCCCTCGTTGTTATGCGTTTCCGTGGGCATGCTGCGACATGGTGGAAACAACTCAAGACGACGCGTTCTAGAACGGGGAAAACTCCTATCCAGTCTTGGGACAAGCTGACTAAACACCTCCGTCAAACCTTCTTGCCTCACAATTACGAACGCACCATGTATACGAGACTACAAAACCTTCGTCAAGGATCACGCACCGTGGATGAATACGCTGAAGAATTTGCTTTACTATTAACTCGTAATGAGATTAATGATAGCCAAATTCAACTTGTATCACGTTTTATAGGGGGTCTTCGATCTCAGCTCCAAACGGCAATGGCCCAATTCGATCCAGCAACGATCGGGGAAGCTCATCGTCGTGCAGCTTCTTTTGAACAGCAATCACGATCTTCAAACTGGAATACGTCTTCTTCTCGTTCTCGTCTACAAGACACTTCTACCAGCAGCACTCCTTCCACCACCACTAAAGAGACAGGAGACGCCGCAAATACCACTGCTAAAACCACAACGCATGATGAAACACAGTTACGTCGCTCTACACGGCCAACTACGGTGCGATGCTATGGTTGTGGTGAAGCCGGACACCGTCTCAGTGCTTGTCCTCATGCCACACGCCGAGGTCTGGTGGTTAAAGATTCACTTGAAGAAGCTGAAGTTTATGACTCTCAAGAAGAGGATGATGATGAAGCCGCTGAGACAATTCACCACACTACCGGAGATACAGGACATCTCCTTGTGCTGCGACGGTCTTGTCTTACTCCTCAACGAAGCGATGAACAGTGGCTTAGGACGAATATTTTTAAGTCTACCTGCACAATCAGTAACCGTGTCTGCAGTTTTGTGATTGACTCTGGAAGTTGCAGAAACGTAATTTCAGATGAGGCTGTTACTAAGTTAGGCCTGCTACGAGAAACACATCCTGCTCCTTATACTCTGGGTTGGCTCAATAACACTGCTACTGTTCGAATCACTCAACGAACTCTGGTGGCTTTCTCTATTGGTCCATATTACAAGGATCAAATTTATTGTGATATTGCACCTATGGATATTAGCCACCTCTTACTCGGTCGCCCGTGGGAGTTTGACCACAAGGTGATACACAATGGAGCTGACAACACTTACCAGTTTACTTGGAATACACACAAAATTTTACTTCTGCCATCCAAAGAAACATCAGTTCCGAGTGCCCTGGTTCCAGCCGATCCGACACGAACATCAGCTACATCAGCCGTACAATGTAATAATCTCCTTTGTTCGTATACCACTTTTCTTTCCGAGCTCCGTTTAGAAGGACGTGCGTTCGCTCTTCTTCCATCCACCTCAGCTCTGATATTATCATCACAGTTCACCCCTTCTTTAACCGCTCTACTTAAAGAATTCGCGGATGTTTTTCCTACGGATTTGCCTATGGAGTTACCTCCGTTAAGAGAAATACAGCACCAGATTGATTTGGTTCCTGGCGCGACGTTGCCAAACAGACCGCATTATCGGATGAGTCCAACGGAACATGAGGAACTTCGACGCCAAGTAGAGGACCTCCTGCGTAAAGGGCACATTCGCGAGAGCCTTAGTGCTTGTGCAGTTCCCGCCCTCCTAATACCCAAGAAAGATGAAACCTAGCGTATGTGCGTCGACAGTCGTGCAATCAATAAAATCACTATTCGTTATCGCTTTCCCATTCCTCGTCTAGATGATTTGTTGGATCAAATTGAGACGTCAAAAATATTCTCCAAGATCGATCTTAAAAGTGGATATCATCAGATACGGATGCGACCTGGAGATGAGTGGAAAACTGCGTTCAAGACGAGAGAAGGACTTTTTGAATGGTTGGTAATGCCATTCGGGTTATCCAATGCTCCTAGTACATTCATGAGAGTTATGAATCAGGCATTAAGACCGTTTATTGGGCGCTTTTTTGTCGTTTATTTTGACGACATTTTGATATTTAGTTCATCACCTACCGAGCATGAGGACCACCTGCGACAGGTTCTTCAAGTTTTGTGCAAAGAAAAGCTTTTTGCAGCACAACACAAATGTGAGTTTGCGGTTTCACAGGTTTTGTTCCTCGGGTACATTGTGTCAGACCAAGGATTATCTGTTGATAACTCCAAAATTGAAGCTGTTCGATCATGGCCAACACCAACGACAGTCTCTGCAGTTAGAAGCTTTCACGGTCTGGCCTCTTTCTACCGTCGGTTTGTACATCATTTCAGCACGATCATGGCCCCTATTACGAGCTGCATACGTGACGGCAAGTTTGAGTAGACACAGGAAGCAGCGCAGGCATTTATTATCATCAAGGAGAAGTTAACTTCGGCCCCTATCCTCGTGCTTCCGGACTTTTCCAGTACTTTTGAGCTCCACTGCGACGCTTCCAAGCTTGGAATTGGTGCAGTATTGAGCCAAAACGGTAGACCAGTGGCCTATTACAGTGAAAAATTGACGGGTTCTCGAGGCCGTTATAGTACTTACGATGTCGAGTTCTATGCTATTGTGCAAGCTATTAAGCACTGGCGCCACTATCTTGTGCATCGGGATTTCATTCTGTTTACCGATCATGATGCATTGCACCATCTGGATAGTCAAGCCAAGGTCTCCTCGCGTCATGCCGGTTGGATATCATTCTTACAACAATTCACTTTTAGTATCAGACATCAGTCCGGTAAAACTAATCGTGTAGCTGACGCGTTAAGCAGACGTCACGGGTTGTTAACAACGATGCATACTTCAGTCTTGGGTTTCTCTTCTTTCGCTGATCTGTATGACAGAGACCCGTTTTTCGCGCGAATTTTCGAGGAAGCAAAACAGGGTATTTCGGTTGATTACTCTGTTCAGGATGATTTTCTGTTCCGAGGTCTTCGCTTATGTATCCCTGACTGTAGTTTGCGCTTCAAGATTATTTCTGAATTACACAATGAAGGCCATGTGGGTCGTGATAGGACTCTTCAGCTTGTCACTTCATCGTATTTCTGGCCTTCTTTGCGCCGCGATGTCGAGCGTTTTGTGGAAAGATGCAGAGTGTGCCAGCAATCTAAGGGCAAAGCTACAAATGCGGGTTTATATATGCCTCTTCCAGTTCCCTACTCAGCCCTGGACAGACGTAAGTATGGACTTTGTTCTTGGGCTGCCTCGCACTCAACGTGGCAATGATTCCATTTTTGTCGTCGTTGATCGATTTTCCAAGATGGTTCACTTCATATCCTGCAAGAAGACTACTGATGCAGTACAGGTTGCCATTCTCTATTTTCGAGAAGTCTATCGCCTTCATGGGCTTCCTTCTTCTATCGTTTCCGACCGCGATACGCGATTCTTAAGCCACTTTTGGCGCTCATTATGGAAGCTTCTCTGCACATCTCTGGATATGAGTTCCGCGTATCACCCACAAATGGATGGGCAAACAGAAGTTGCCAATCGTTCGCTGGGGAATTTGTTACGAAGTCTTGTTGGGGATAATATCAAATCCTGGGATACTAAGTTATGTCAAGCGGAGTTTGCTCATAATCATGCTCTCAATCGCAGTTTAGGTTTCTCACCATTCCGGGTGGTCTATGGACTTGTTCCCCGTTGTCCTTTAGACCTTACTACGGCACCTGATAAGACTAGACATCACGGTGAAGCCATCGACTTCATCACAGACCTGCAGTCTCTTCATCAACAAGCACAAAGCCATTTGGAAGCATCATCGTCCAAATATAAACTTGCTGCCGATGCTAAGCGACGAGAGGTTATTTTTCAACCTGGCGATCTCGTGTGGGTTTATATGACTAAGGAACGTCTTCCTCTTAGGGAGTATAATAAATTAAAGTTCAAGAAGATAGGTCCTTTTGAAATACTTGAGCGGATAAACCCCAATGCTTATCGGGTCAGATTGCCTGCGCATCTCCGTACTTCAGATGTCTTTAATTTTATTTATGCTATTTAAATTAATGCATTTAATAAGATGCCTATCAGACATTTTGATGAAATAATGAAATCTCATATTCTAGCTGAAAATGCTCCAATAAAAAAAAGTATCCTAAAAGGACGATATAAGAGTCTATGGCACGCTAGAGACGTGATAGAACTGTTTGGTTCCAAAGAGTCCTCGAAAAAGAGCAAATAAATAAATCGAGGATAAATCTCGTGATGAGATCGTTGATATGGTTAATTTGTAGTCAGGTACCTTGGTAAATCATCAATGATGATAAAGAGATCTCGATTAACCATATCAGTACGGATAAAAAGATGGAACCAAAGAGAAAATAGATTGTCGACAATAAATGAAAAAGCGTTATATAAATAATGATCATGAATCTATCTCTTATATGAGAGTAGAGTGAATTGATTAGCCAAAGAGTGATTGGGGCAGTCAATTCGATACTCGTTAGAAAACGAGAAATTTTTGGACCAAAAGTCCAAGGTATATATTTCTCCAAGTGAAATAAAAGATGACCTTGATGTATGAAAAACGGCTTGCTCCAAGGTCACTGGAGAAATTTAAAGAGAGATGTAGTATATTGAGATGTCTGGCAAGACATAAGAGACATGAGTTGCATCTTGATATTTGGTAGTCATTGGAGAATTAAAGATGTTCTCGGGACCGATAGAACTCTTAAAGAGTTAGAACAAGCCGTATATAAGGTATCTTGAGCCTGTAACTGGTGATATGTTTACGGCAGGATTTGCCGATTACCATTTTTATGAGGGTGAATTTCCAGCGTTAGGGGAGAGGAATTAGAGAAATTTCTAAAGAGATTAGTTGGTGTACACAGTCGTTGTTACAATTTTATCCCCCTACGAATCAAAGAGAGCTGGAAGTTCAGGAAATTGTGCATTTGCATAATTTGGCAAACCAGTTACCAAATGTGTTCACAAATACAATAAGATATACCAGCTGAAAATATTCCATCAAAGGTTTTTGTTCTTAAAGAACAAACTGATGGTAACAAAATGAATGCACCTAGGGTTCAGGTAAAGAAGGGGAGACCAGCGGGTTATAAAGATAAAAAAAATCCCCAAAAAAAAGATATTTGTAAAGTAAAATCGAAAGGTTCTGAATGAACCTGATACTGAAAAATGTCTGAAAGAAGGCATAAGTGGAAAGGTTCTGAATGAACATGATATTATAAGATGTCTGGAAGAAGACATAAGTGAAATGGTTCAAGAAGAACCAAATAAAGATGATGCAGATGACGAGGAGGGACCAGAAAAGTGTGAGATATCCATCAACTATGCATGTGATGAAAAGTTACAACATAAAAGATGTTGATGAAACATTCTCCTTTTCTGTGTCCAAAAAGATCGATCATGAGATTGATGATCCTGATCCAATGTCCATTTTAGAATGTCAAAAAGACATGATTAGGAGGAGTGTGGCAGAAGGCCATTCAAATTGAATTACTCTCATTGAATAAAAGGAATGTATTTGGACCTATAGTCATAACGCCTAAGAATATAAATCCGGTTGGGTATAAGTGGGTATTCGTGAGAAAAGTAACACGATATAAAACCTGATTAAAAGTTGCCCAAGGTTTTTTTCTGAGACCGAGAATTGGTTTTGAGGGAATGTATTTCCCAGTAATGGATGCAATTATGTTTAGATTTTTGATGAGCCTTGTGGTATCAAAAAATCTTGAAATGCATCTCATGGACGTTGTGACTGCATATTTATATGGATCATTGGAAAATGAGGCTCCCTGAAGGATTGAAAATGCCAGAGGCATTGAAAGAAAAATCCAAGGAGATTTGTTCGGTCAAGTTACAACGATCATTTTACGGATTAAAGCAATCCGGACGCATGTGGTACAATCGCTTAAGAGAATATCTTTTGAATAAAATATATGTGAAAGATGCGATATGTCCATGCGGTTTTTATGAAGAAATCATCATCTGCCTTTGCGATCATTACTGTATATATAAATGACCTGAACATGATTGGAACTCTAAAGGAGATTGATTATGCACGAACACATATGAAAGAGGAGTTCGAAATGAAAGATCTTGGAAAGACAAAGTTTTGTCTTGGACTCTAAATAGAACATTCCGGAGAAGGAATATTTATGCATCAATCAAACTATACGAAAAAACTATTGAAACGCTTTCGTATAGACAAAACGACTCTTTTGAGTATTTCAATGGTAAATAAATCTCTCGAAGTTGAGAGAGATAGTGTTTTAAAAGATCCTGGTAAGATCTTATATAAATAAATACTTTGGAGATGCTTATGAATGGAGTTAATAATATATATGTTCTCTCCAAGGTATGTTTTTAATTAACGTTGATTTATTCTATAAAATCCGAGTTTGGTATGGTTTTGCAGATATATTCTATATATAAAGTTGAACGCGAACCGTCTATGGTTTTATAATTTATGAAACCGGGATTTTGTGCGTTCCGAAAAACAATGGTTTCGAGTTTTTCAAAGCATGCCAAGAATGTGTATGACTGGGTCAGTGAGTCAACACATACAAGAATCAAGCGGGTTAGTTAACAAGAAAGAGCCGACGAAAATATTTGAAGATAATTCGGCGTGTGTCGCTCAACTCAAAAAAAAGGTTATATATCAAACGCGACCGAACAAAACATATCTCTCAAAAAATTTTCTCATACACATGAAAGCTCGAGAAAAATAAAGAAATGGACATCGAGTATATACGATCATGCGACAATCCAATTGACTCGTCCACCAAGATTTTTACCATTCCAAAAATACGTTTATGGTATCGGAATGCGGCTTTTGTGAAGTAATAGTTATTATTCTCAGGGAGAGATTACGACAGCGTACTCTTTTTCTCCTCGTCATGGTTTTTATCCCAATAAGTTTTTTCGTGACAGTTTTTAACGATGCACTACGTAATTCAAAATGGATAATCAACGAGGAATGTTATAAATGAGATAAATAAAAAGATGATTATCCATTAGTTTAGTATTTAATTATTTTATTTCTCTCAGTCGGTAAGTCACAACCGACTTACTCCCCTATATATATGACCATTGTCATTGTTGTTAAGACAATAATAATAAGAAAAGTTAAAAATCTCTTTCTCTCTTTACGTTTCCCATCCCACAAAAGCAATATATGTTTATAGTAACTATAGCAAGTCAGTTGTATAGTTTCTGGTTAATTCATAAAAACCCGAAATTATTTATACAATAATTTGTAAACTGATGAGTCTAAGTTCCATATCGGCAAGAATTATAGCAGTGTTGAGTTTGCGGTGGACCGCCAGTGGTGCTCCGTGTCGAACTGATTAACTGAAGGTGCTCGGGACCATTACGCAGCTATTCGAGTTCTGTCCCTGCAGAACGTTAAATAACAAGATATTTTGTACATTAACTGATTAAACAACTTTTTTTGAACAACTAAGTCGGATTCTAGGTTGGGCAGATATTTTGTTCAGACGAAGTATTTATGGTTTGCTTCGCTTCGCTTTTAATGGATCAGATATGGCAGATATTGATATTGAAAAAAATGAAAAGAAAAAAAAAGAAAAACAAATGAAAGCAAGCGACGGCTCTTGCAAATTTTTGTAGGGTTTTGAAGAAGATGGTGAAAGAAATAACGAAACCACCCTCCTCATTTATAAAAAAGTGCAAAAAATTCATCAAAACGAATGTTGTGGGTGTCGAACCCATGTTATGCCGCATAGCACCTAGTATATTGCCCCAATGCTCGATAAAAACAAAATAAAAGATTTCAGATTTCATATTACTCCTTGACTTTTTTTAATTTGCTAAAAGAATGCTCCCGACTCACACATTACACGTAATAAAAGATTTCAAATTACTCCAATCCGTAATTTATTATTAAACTAGGTATAGATCCGTGCGTTGCACGGGTTTTGATTGATATTTCAATTTCATGATAAAAATAAAAATTAAAAAACTTTCTATTGAAATGTAATATTTTTCTATATACATTGTTTAAGTCTTATTTAAGGAATAAAAAATATGTTTCCATATATGTTTTGGTTGGTATGTATATTTCTGTAACTATAGTGCATAAGCACATGATAGAAACTTTGTATTTAAGGCTAGATAAATAAAATATAGAGCCAAAAGTTTAAATCAATCCCAACCCAAAAATATGAATTAGAATGAAATACTGTGAATTAGAAAGTTGAATTGAGTCAAAGAGAACTTCATATACATTCTTATGTTCTTAATCTAATATTTTTACCTACTTATTTTTTTTTCAAATAATTTGCTTCTCACTTTATAATAACAATAAATATTTTTTATTATACTAATTCATATAATGAACTATACGAAAAAGTAACATAATAAAGCGGAAAATGAGATAAAATAATGCATAAATATTTTTTTACTGAACACATAAAGTTCAATTAGGTCTTTAGTAATATTAATAAAATTTTCGGGACCACACTCTGAAAAATATCAAATATGTATCTCATTTTATTATTAAAAACACATATAAACCCCAACATGAAAACATCATAATTTTCTTATGACTATTAATGAAGAACAGGATATCACTAATTCGCTACCAAAAAAAATATAATACAAAGAATAGTCGTGACAAAAAATATTGAAACTATATTAAGGGAATTAAAAAGAGAGACATATATTGATTAAAAATAATATAAAATTAGGAGAATATAACATTCATATATTAAAAATTTATCTAAAAAGTTTGGATATTATAATATTTATAAGCAATCAGAAATTAGGGTTTATAACATTTGTTTTTTAAACATTTTTTAAACTACTGTTTTTCTTTTATAATGATTTTTGTTCATGATTTAAAAAAAGTAAATGAGGATTTATTAAAAAGGAAATTTAATTTCATATAGATTTCACAATATTCTAGGATTCAAAAGAGGAAAACTACTATCAAACATTAAATTATTACATATTTATGAATTTCGTAAGACATGTCATTATATTAAATTTACCATGTGTCAAGATCTTGGTAATTAGTAATTTTTAAGAACCAAACTTTATATAATAAGATAAAAATTATATAATTTTTTTCAGTTTATGATTTTGTAAAAAGGAAATTAGCTATCTACTAATTGTATATTTGTAAGGAAAATCACTTAAATATTTTTAAGTAAAATCTAATATTGTAATTACTTTGTTTATAAGGAAAATATTTATCTTAATTTAGTTTCTACTGAATTTTAAATGATTTTAAAATAATTTATTTTATCTAACCTTGAAAATAAGTTTTTTTTTTATAAACGTAATACTACAATTAAAATAAAATTATATTTGTAATTATTTTAAACCCATACTTTTTTTTTTGTTTAACCTTGCAAAAACGATTATATAAAAAGGAATACCACAATTAAAGTCAACTTATAGTTTTTACAGTTCTCTTTGGTTTAATATTTTTAAGATGAAACATAATATTAAAATATTTAGAAAAAAATTGCTAAAACAGATTAAAATAATAACTACATTGTCCCTTTACTATAAATCATTTTTTGGTCAGATTTTGACTTATATACCTCTGGCCAACTTAAAAAAATCATATCAATTATTTGAAAAATATGAAAATTTATACAAAATGTACATAAACATTAAACAATCATATGAAAAATAATTTGGTTGCCTAAATATTAGCAAAACACAATTTCATATTTTGATCTACGGGCAGCAGAGATTGGTGTTTCAGTTAACTACATATAAATCTGGCGTTGGTAGATTTTAAAATTTACAAGTCCTTAATTTCCCTACCATCGTAGAAAGTAAAAGTTACGGTTTTACTTACAGTCTGAAATACCGTAGATTTTTGGAACTACTGTTTCCTATAAATCTACGGAAAATGAATCATATAACCTGCCTATTGCTAATAATCTACGGATGTGGAATCATAGAATCTGCCTAGTACTAATAATCTACCATCGGTATATTTTATTATCTACTACAATACTATATCTTACTACTGCTAGATTCTATATTCTACTGTCTCGTATCTACTATCATATGTACGATCTACAAACAGCAGAATGTGTGTTCTGCTAGATTCAGAATATTTACATATTCCTTTATTTTCTCAAAAATCAGTTAAGAAAATATTTGAAAATATATTTTGTTTCCAAATTTTCTATTTGTCTAAAAAATTTCCTAGAATATCTTTTTTTTTACTAAAATATCTTTTTTTACTTTTTTACCTTTTTTACTTTAAAAAATTTACAAAAATTGTTTTTAACTTTGATTAGGGGCTTAATTGGGTTTTAAAAAATAATATTGTTAAGTGGACAACTTCTTATTCATAATATGGTATAAGGACAAACTACTAATTGTTTCAATGTACTTTCCCATATTTCCCAAATATTTATACGAAAAATATTTTTGTAAATATTTTAATTTGCCGCAAAACTTATCTTTGAATAATATTTTTTAATTATCTTAAAAAAAATTTAAAAATTAATTTATTAATAATTATTTATATAGAAATATATATTTTTCTTTCACTTTTTTTTTTCTTTACGACTTTTAAAAAGTAAATCAAAATATTTAAATTCTCTTGGTTAAAGTTTTGTTTTTTAAAAATCGTTATTTAACACATGTGATAATCTTAAATATATAATTACCATGTGCATGATTATACTTATTAGAAACTTCGGGTACCAACAACTTTATATGACAAAAAGCTCATCTTGTAATTATTTTCTTACTACGAAAATTCTTTTCATAAGCCAATGCTTATGAAAAGATCGCAAAATAAACATCTATCTCGACATTCCGCTGATCGTCCCAATTCACATTTATATCAATAAATGTGAATTAGTATAAATATGTGATAAATGACATTTTAATTTGTTTAAGGCACTCACATAAGTAAGCATTCATCCTACAAATTCTCTCTGCTTCATCTTCTAGTTCCTCCATTGTGGCGTATTTCTATTTGAACCGCTTTTCTGCCATGAAAATCATGTACATATGATGAAAATAATGTAATTAATTAATATATAAATTTGAACTTGTTAAAATAAAAAATTGTAAGCTAATTTATTTACCTCTCATATTGAAGAACATCTTCGCAGTTAGTGAGCAAATATGTTTGCAAATGACTGCGCTCCTGCTCAGTAAGTCGACGGTCCTTTGGTTTTCCGCTAAGTTGTCCAACATCTGTGAAAATGTCTGAAACCGTAACATGATATGTTGCCCGCTCGCCTCTATTATCATGCCGAGCAGGTCTTCTTTTTTTGGTCTGAAATTCTGCTGGAAAGTAGTACTCGGCCAAGTTTGAAATTTCTTCATTGATCATCCGTGCGACTATTAAACCTTCCACCCTACTTAAATTTTTCACTATCTTTTTCATATGGAACATATACCGCTCATACAGATACATCCATCTATACTGCACAGGACCACCAAGTTCC
>OVBX01003502.1:6544-16745 GCA_900406325.1 Erucastrum elatum | reverse complement strand
TCGAGAACCTTCTTCTGGAGGTTCTTGTAGTACTTGCCTTTGTCTTTCGATTCCTGAATCATGTGGTTGTGGTGCTTCACCAGGGATCTCCCCAGCGTCGTCTTCTCGCTCTTAACCATCTCGAAGGCCTCTTCTCAGTAAAACCCTAAAAAGTCTAACACCCTTTTGAGGACGATGAAGGCGGTTTTGTTAATGTTAAAGTGTTGATTGAGCTTTCCTTTAGGTTAAGACAGCCGCCGACCACGCTGGCTGCACGGTGAAGCTGTTGTATGAGGGGGTAAATCGGTAATTTCCTACTGTTTACCCACCCTTCCACTGGTTAACAAACCATTAGTAGATAACGGTTTTCCCGGTCTTGCATCAAATGAAACATTTGTTTTTAATCTCTTTTTTTTTTTTACATCAATGTTTTTAATCTCTTAAANCCATTAGTAGATAACGGTTTTCCCGGTCTTGCATCAAATGAAACATTTGTTTTTAATCTCTTAAATTTTCAAGAATTAATATATAAATAATATAATTTCAGATTATTAAATAAATTTGTGTTAAGTTTTTTTTTAAAATTATCTATGATTCCTAAAGCTAAAATGTGAGTGATGATTTACTAGTAGTTTGTTCATCCATTTTCTTGTAAGCATAAAGCATGTCCAGGGTGTGGCCAAAATAAAAATCGGTCACATGTCACAATGAAATTTAAGAGAATTAAATAAGTATTAACAAAATTAAAAATTAAATCATTCCTCTTGCTATCTGTATGATATAATCACATGTTCACATACATTACATTTTATAGACAAACTAATAAAAACAAGTTTAGAGAATTTTATTTTTTTCTAAATGGAATCAACCTTATCCAAGAAGTAGACCCACAATATCTAAGAAAACGGTGAGGTGTCACAAAGCTATTGATTGGTTATTACATCCTGGAAATCTCTTGCTTCGTCCACAAAAATCAAATCTATTTCTTTGTTTTTGTGGGTTGTATTTACAAGGGAGAAGAACGGTTTGGGAGAAAGAAGCAGAGAAGGACAATGGCAACAGCATTTGCAACCCCAAAGACGGTGATAGGTCTCGGAGGATCGTCTGTTTCACGCATCAGCACCAAAGCCTTCTCTTCATGTACTAGTTCTTTCTTCTCGTCATTTAAATAATTGAAACCAAACATATCATTCATTTATACTGATTTGTCACTTCTTGTGATGTTTTTCAGCCTTTCTAAAACCAACATTGAGAGCAAAGAACCCTCTGAGAGTCGCCGGAGCATCAGGAGGAAGATTCACTTGGTGGGTTACTCTTTTATTTATTGAGTCCTAACTGAAGTGAAAAAATACTTGTTGTATAAGATATCTTTAGGGTATTTCTCTAATAATTATTTTATTTGTGTGACAAATGAAAAAAAGCTTTGAGAGGAACTGGTTGAGGAGAGATCTAAACGTGGTGGGATTTGGGCTGATCGGATGGCTAGCTCCGTCCAGTATTCCGGCGATAAATGGGAAGAGCTTGACGGGTCTCTTCTTCGAGAGCATAGGAAATGAGCTAGCTCACTTCCCAACTCCTCCAGCACTCACTTCACAGTTCTGGTTGTGGTTGGTTACCTGGCACTTAGGTCTCTTCATCTGTCTCACCTTCGGACAAATCGGATTCAAAGGCAGGACCGAGGATTACTTCGAGAGATAGACCATTTCTCTAGTCCCATTTGTAATAGTGTTTCTTTCTCATTGTCCCCTCTCTTGTGTAATAATATTATTACTCAAAACTAAGCTTTCTTCCTTTGCTATGTTTGATGTTTCATTCAATATCGACAAAACTGTTTGTTAACTGTAACGAGGATCCAAGCGATGAGTAGAAATGTTGATTATAAGGAGGTTTCTAACAAAACCTTGTGTTAAAACGGTTATCAAAGAGAACTAAACTACGTTTTAACTACACAGTCTACACTAAAGGCATAGACGCCCAACCCTTGTCAGCTTCATGGTTGATGTGCATTTTGTAAAGCTCTGGTCACCATGTCGATGAATTCATTCTCCTGTCAAAAGCAACTCGTTAGGTTTTGGGTAGCAGCTTAAGCCAGAAGTGAATGTTGTGAGAGAACAAACCTGAACCAGCGCTAACAAGGCTTCTTTGACTCTGTCTCTGTTGATAACCGGGCCACTGTGTGCAGGAGCTAGTGATGGTGGTGGGAAAGGCTGGAACATCGGGGTATCATGTGGGCGCTGCTGGTAATAAGTCGTATTGTGAAGGTGGTTCAGAGGAGGAGGAGCAGAGGCCATAGCTGAACCAGGAATGAGGTGTGGTTGTGCCATCATCGGTGGGGGCCCGAAAAAAGAGCACGGCGTCACCAAATCTTTGTTAACGTTGGAGTCGCTACTGATACAATCAGGATTGTTGTCAAAAAGCGGCATAAGAGGAGAGGAGGATGGTATAGGCGGTGGTGATAATATCTGTGGAGGTGCAGCTGCCGCAGGGGAAATGGTGGGTTGGTGAGGGTTTGCCGATGATTGGTATGGTGGTCCACTTGCTGATCCACTCGTGGTGTTCCCATGAGACATCTCTGACTGTAGTAGCTAAACCGACAACATTACAGATAAAATTAAGTGTTACAATTCGAGAATTTGGAAGTGTTTTTGCCCCATAGTCTAAGTTTGACTGGTTACTGAGTTGGAGATAAATTCATGAATCAAGAACTAATAGAAAACCCTCATTCGTATCATGATAATGAATACGACGGTGGGAGTGTGTAACAAATGCTTGAAAGACTTACGCTGATGAAGTTGACAAAAGCAGGATCATTAGGAGCATCTCTACCACTTGAAGATGGTTCAGGAGGACCATCCACAACTGCCACTGCAGGCACAGCGTCCAATTCCTCAAACTCGCTGCAGTACAAAGATAATTCCACATACTATAAGAGATACTTTATCTTAAGAAGTGATGTATACTACCGATGTTCCGCCTCATGAAACACGCATCCTAAAAACAGCTAATGGTACAATGTCTAAATCTTACCTTTTTGAAGAAGGCTTGGTACTAGTTGGCTTCTGGTTAGCCTTGGAATATGCGCTAAGTATCCTGTAATGCGAAGAAACCATTAGGCGAAGAGTATGGAAATAAACATATAGAAGAAAAATATCTACAAGAAACGGATTCGTGAAACCACACTATGATAATAGAACAAAATAAAAACTGATAACGAAATCATTCATGAACACACAACTGATATACCTACAGCTAGATTCATTGTTCGAATCATAAAATCAGTTTCTACGTGAGGAAAATGCAGTACCTTTCGAAGAGACGTGCAACGGCATCACATTCACTTTGATGGTAAAACCAAATGCCATTAACTTCTTGAGCTGCATTACGGTATAGTAAATATGGACCTTGCACTTCATACTCAAACTCTCCCAACAGATCTTCCACCAGATTATCTATATCCCAAAAACAAAAATTCAACAGTACACTAATTAATGAGTACTCCTTAAATCAAGAAACCAATTCCACAAATGATCTAAACCTTCCCTAAACCCTAATTCAAATTCAAAATTCAAACGCTAAGAAGAGAAGAATCATAACCTGTATTACGTCGATTCATCACAATAAACTGAAACCGAGGCTGCTGTCTATTTCTGAAATTAACACGAAATTGTATCATCACGTTTTAAACGATTCAAGAAAGCAATCAGATATAGTGAAAACTTACCTTTTGACGACGAACAAAGATCCTTCAACGTCCTTACGACTCTGAATGAAAACAAAGAAAACACACACAGATAAGTCAGTCAGTAGCAAGCAAAGGCAAAGAGATCAACAGTGATTGATTAAAACAACTCACCCATTCGCGTTTCTGAATGTTGAAATCGTATAAGGTGACGTGAGCTGCTGTGATGAGGATCTCCTGGATGAAAGGATCGATTCGACGGAGGACTTTGAGGTTGAGGAGCCTCGTGCTGTTGCTCTGGTTCATGTTCGGTGGAACCAGCTTCCCGTTCTGATACATCTTTTTCGAAATCTAAGGTTACGATGTGAGGAAGTGTCGAATTCGATTTGANAAAGGATCGATTCGACGGAGGACTTTGAGGTTGAGGAGCCTCGTGCTGTTGCTCTGGTTCATATTCGGTGGCACCAGCTTCCCGTTCTGATACATCTTGAGGAAGTGTCAAATTCGAATTTAGNTTCGATTTGACCTAATCGGAAGAAACCCTAAGGATTCTGATTTTACGTTGGAGTTGGAGAAGAAGAGGGAGAGAGAGAGCACTTGCGGTTATAAAGGTTTCGGATACTTTAATATTTATAATAAAGGCTTTTCGCAAAGTATGGGCTTGGGCCCTAGATACGTTAGGCCCAACAGTATCTTCTCGTATATTTGTACCTTAGTTCTCATCAAAGTTGAATCTATAATCTTCAGTGGATAAGAAATTCGAACTGGGGTTCTTGCCTCTAAAAACCTACAGATTTTTCCTAGCCAATAGTATTTTAGAAATAATCTAATGTTTGGTAATAATTAATGGGAAAATCCATTAATTCACACATTTTATATTCTTGAACTAAATCAATTCGAACTAGGGCTCCTCCCTCTAAAAACATACTGATTTTTCCTAGCCAATACTATTTTAGAAATAATCTAATGATTGGTACTAATTTTTTACACACTGTTACAGTCAGCGTACAAAAGCTTTTGAGTTGGATAATTTAATTAATGGGAAATACTTTAATTCATACATTTTATATCCTTTAACTAAATCAAGAATCAATTTTATTTGTGCATGGTTTCGTGGTAGTTGATCAAAGGTTGCTTCTGCAGCACGCATCTTTGAAGTTGAAAGGGGACAACTTTGTCTTCCTTCCCATGCCAGATGTGAACAGAGCTTTCATGGGTAATGGTTAGGTCTGCTGGTTCGAAGTCCCATTGTCCGAAACAAGCCATGAAATCATCTCTTAGAGTGTCGAAAACATTTCTTTCACGTAACTTATCCTACAAGGTAGAGACATATATGTCAAAAATAGGGATGAATTTGAACACAATCCAATCAAACATTTCTTTTTTTCTCGATTTTTTTTTTGTAAATATAGCTTCAAGCTATGGAAAAAAATATTATTTTTTTAATAAATATTTATAACCCACAAAATTTCAGATCCACCTTTGGTCACAAATGATTATCACTACCAAAAAAAAAAAAAATTGGGAGAAATTAACTAGGAGTGACCTTAGTAAGCATGGGAAAGCCAGGGCTTCTTCTTCGCTTGAGCACCTCTATGTCTTGGCTACTGAAGTAGATTGAACTGCTCTCATCAAGACAGGAACTAGTTGATGGGAAGACCTCTTGTACAAATATAATCAACCAATGTAACAGTCGAGGTGCAAATTTCGATATCCTTAGACCCCATTTCAGAAGACCTCCCCTGTAATCGTTCTTTATAAGCTTCTTAGGAAGTGATGGCCACAAATAATTCACAACCGGAGCAACAAAAGCCACACCAGATAACCTGCAAAGAAGAGCATAATACTCTCACTATTATTCACAACTTATTTGATTAATTATCTCTTTACTTTTAATTTAATACCTGTGTGGTATGTGTTTTAGGCAACCCCACGTAGGGTAAGCCCCCATGGAGAATCCAATTAAGTAAAATTTGGGTCCTATCTCCAACTGGTCTGCAAGTTCTTCTATGTCATCAACTTCGCTTCTCAGTGAATGTTTCGAGTTTGAATCTGATTCTCCATATCCAGAACGGTCGTAGAATAGAAGATACACCCTAAGCTCTTCTACCAGCTCCTGAAAATAAAATAAAAATCCAAGTGAGATATTTTTATCCCCAAGAGAAAAAAAAAATAGAAGCTTATAGACAAGATTTCACAGTGTAATTTTACTTTTGAGGCAGAGAAGTTCAAATCCTTAGAGCTTCCAAAGCCATGAACAAGAATGATCTTGTATTTGGCATCCTCCTTTGGAACTCCACTTTCTCTATAAGCTAAGAATCTCCCATCACGAAGCTTAACTCTATTCGAATTTGCAGAAGACTCCTCCATAAAACCTGGATACAGTCCCTAGTCACCACACAAGAAGATAAATGAATTTAGCTGTAGCAACTTTTGTGATTATCTACCACACAAAATGAATGTAATTAAAATGGCAAAACCAAGAACATCGCAAGTTTTAGAACAGAAAAATACAGCACCAGAAGAGAAGATAGAGCACAAAAGTACAAAACGTTTTGAATAATGAATAGTCAAAGATCTGGTCTTTGTTTTATCATTATGCGCTCAAGATGATTGATGATGGTTGATAAAGAACATGGCTACTTAAAAAGAAGATAAAGAAGTGGTCTCCTTGGTGTATTTAATTTGAATTAATAAATAACTGGAAAAGACAAAACAAAATATTACTCTTCTGAATGTTTTCGCTACAACCATTCTCCAGATTCGCTGTCTTAGTTTAAATATTTGTTAAACTCCAGACGCTACTGCCCGTACAGCATTCTCAGTCNCTGTCTTAGTTTAAATATTTGTTAAACTCCAGACGCTACTGCCCGTACAGCATTCTCAGTCTTGTTTCTCACATAAGTTAACTTTTACATGTGCATATATATATATGAATTCAGAAAATCTTTCGATGTTAATATGAAACATGGCCTAATAACCCACATGCATGATAGTTATATGCACGATGGTTTATATGCACAAGTTAATTTTTTGTTCTCCAAAAAAAATAATATTCATTGTCCCATTTCTTAAGGTTCTTCTATCTACACAAAATAAAAAAACTAGCCTATCACATAACCCGGTTTGGACTTTAAAAAGGTTACTTTTACATCATATCCGTACTTCTTGCGCGTACATTACATTGGAAACATTAGAGTTTAGACATATATCTGCTTTTTAAAGATTGTGATCGGTTTGATCAGTTAATCATTATTTTCGAATTCTTACTGTGAAAGACAAATATTGTTTGGTTAATGAATACCAATAGAAACCCTATCAAATAATTTCAAGCCAAGTATATCTACAAACATAGGAGAAGAAAAGTTTTTTAAAATGGGATTTTGAAATTCTCATCAAAGTATGGGCTATTTAAGCTCATTTTCATTTTAATTTTTTTATACACAAACGCACGTGCCTGTATGCCGTAGATGACGATGGTTTATATAAGAAGATGGTTACTTGAAGAACAATTAAGAAGAAGAAGAAACCAAATATTCCTCTTCTGATTCTTTGGCTAAACCATTCTTAACATCTAGATCTAGTCCATTGTCTGTATTTACGACGTAACTAATAAGTTCACGCCACTGCCAACTTATCAATCTTTTTTTTTTGTTTGCCAACTTACCAATCTAAAGGTTGCTCCCACAATTTAGGGCTTTACACANTCCATTGTCTGTATTTACGACGTAACTAATAAGTTCACGCCACTGCCAACTTATCAATCTTTTTTTTTGTTTGCCAACTTACCAATCTAAAGGTTGCTCCCACAATTTAGGGCTTTACACATGCATGTGAATTCGGAAACTTCCCATGATAATTCCATGTGAAACATAAATTTTCCCAAACTGCTAGCTTTGTTTTGCCTATACCATTAACTAGGATACCTTGTTAATAATGACTGAGCAAAGATTCATATATTATGCCCATTTAAAAAAAAAAAGAAAAAAGATCCATATACTTTGGGGGCTTTGGATAGTTTGAACTTTGAACGATGTTCACATTCACTAATTAAGGTAGAGTTTGTTTCCGACAATGGATGCTATTTAACAGCTGGATGATTGGGTTGTTAAGGTTTCCGAAATGGTTGGTTTCGGAAATATATATTTTAATCATTTACAGAAAAAAATACTTTCAAAGAATCGCTAAATCAAGTTTTTGTTCAAAAAAAATCTAGCACACAAACACAAATGTTTTTTTTCTAAATAGCATTTATTAAAAAGTAAAAAATAAATATATTTATATATTTAGGTTTAGGTTTAGGGTTTAGCATAGTGTATGATGTAGGATAATATAATGCATTTATAGGTTAATAAATGCCATTTTGTGTTTTTTTCCTGTTGAATGTTATTTGGTGACAAAAGTAAAATTTGTTATTTATCAGATTTTCCANTATATTTAGGTTTAGGTTTAGGGTTTAGCATAGTGTATGATGTAGGATAATATAATGCATTTATAGGTTAATAAATGCCATTTTGTGTTTTTTCCTGTTGAATGTTATTTGGTGACAAAAGTAAAATTTGTTATTTATCAGATTTTCCAAATATATTAAGGTGTGCCCACATAAGAATAATCGCTTTAACAATTGGGAAAGCAATAACAAATCAATTTCATGGAACATGTGTTCCATCATACGGTGAGTTCAAGACTGGTCTATAAATCTTTTCTTCTTCCCCAAGCAATAGAGCGCGTAGAATGGCATCGCCAGTGCCATCGTATTCCGCGATCATATGTCCGCCATGAGGCATTTCGTGATAGTTGATCAACGGTTGCTTCTGCAGAATGCATCTCAGAAGTTGAAATGGAACTATCGGGTCTTTCTTCCCATGCCATATGTGAACAGAGCTCTCTTTACTAATGATTAAATCCGCGGGTTCAAAGTCCCATTGCTCGAAACAAGCTACGAAATCGCCCCTTATTGTTTCAAACCAAACTACGTCCCTATCCTATAGAGATCTTACAGTGTCAAGATTTGGCTATCTTTAGTAACCATAAAAACGGTAATAACAGGATGGATGAAACTCGGGACTGACCTTAGTAACCTTGGGTGTAACGGTTGGTCGTTTGAGCACCTTAATGTCTTGGAAACTATTGAGGTAGACCACATTGCTTCTAAGGACCGAACTAGTTGATTGGATGAGCATTTGAATAACACGCCAACGTAACAATCCAGGTGCATATTCTGATATCATCAAACACAAATTGATAAAAATTCTCCTGTAATCTCTCTTGATAAGCTTCTCAGGAAGCGAGGGCCATCGATAGTTCACCGTCGGAGCAACAAAAGCCACGCCGGATAGCCTGCATGCAAAGAAGACATAACAAATCACTTTATTTAATGGACAAATCTCCAAAATGGCATTTTATAAAATTTAAAAGTAACATCACCCAAAATAATTCTCAAAATAGCACTCATTTTACGAAAAAAAAAACTAAACTACTTAACTTCTGAATTCTAATCCCGCTCATCCTCCTAAATACTAAACCCTACACTCAAATATTATATTATTTATTTTTGAAAAAAATTAAGAAATTATATTCTGTGTGGGTATTTTTTGAACAAAATGTTGTTTTAATGGTATTTGAGAGTATCTCTTATTTAATTAGCCTTTATTTGGTTTTTCGGTAATGATATATTGATTTACCTGTGAGGTATATGTTTTAGGCAACCCCATATGGGGTAAGCTCCCAAGGAGATTCCAATTACGTAAAACTTGGGTCCTATCTCCAACAGATCAGCAAGCTCTTCTATGTCATCAACTTCTCTTTTCAGAGATTTCGCATTTGAATCAGATTCTCCATATCCAGAACGGTCATAGAATATAAGATGCACCCCAAGCTCTTGTATCAGCTCCTGAAAAAAACTAGAACTAAGTGAGATTTTCCCCTTTATTTTTTTGTTTTATGTATCACAAATAAATAAAATTTTATAGGCTTTTCAAACATCTATGCAAGATCCAAAGAGTTTCTTTATTTTTACATTAGAGGCAGTGAAAATCATATTTTTGGAGCTTCGAAAGCCATGAACAAGAATGATCTTGAATTTGGCTTCATCCTTTGGAACTCCTACTTCTCTGTAAGCTATGAATCTTCCATCCTGAAGCTTAACTTTATTCGAACTTGCAGAAGAATCCTCCATCAACCCGGTTGAATCCACTACAAGAAGGGAGATATTTTAATTTGAACTATATTTACCACGAAAGTCGATGTGGAAGAACACTATAACACGAAAAGAAGAAGAAAAGCATACCTGAATGATTAAAACGAAGACGGTTTTTGGATGATTGGTCTTGTAGAAAGTTTCATCTTTAAGTGCAGTAGATGAAAATGTTTTTTATAAAGAAGACTGCTAAACAAGTGGCCTCCTCGGCGTTATATTAAATTTGAATGAAAAAAGAAGTGAGAAGACTCAAACAAAACCATTATTTAGGTTTTACCCTTTTGCTGCTGTCTTTACATCTTAATTAAGTTCACGCCACTGCCAACTTACCAATATTGATTAGA